>PNEQ01036584.1:0-72407 GCA_003012365.1 Medauroidea extradentata | reverse complement strand
CCCCCCCCCCCCACCTGTAGGCCCAAATGACGCCCCTGTTTTAATGTAAACATGCAAAGTCGTTTATTAATACTTTGATTTGGAAAGAATTAGGGCACGCACAATTATGGTAGCCTACGGGCCTAGTGGCGAATTGCGATCACCCTAAACTTTTCTCCTGTTTTTATCTCCACGTTAAAAAAATTTTTAATAGTAGCAGCAGCTTTCCCGCCCCAAAGTGAGCAGTACAAAGAAGCACACAAGAGACTAGATCAAAGGATGTTGGTAACAAATGTTACTAGCAATGTTATCAGCAATGTTGTAGGAATATTTGTCATCAACATTGCTGATAACGTCCGTTCATCATTATTACAACTTTGTTAGTAACATTGGTGTTTTCAGCACATTTGATATCAACATTGCTTTAAAATAGTGTATGGTTGTTTAGAAATTGTTAAGAAAATTTTAGTACCTAACATGTTATAATTAACATTGTTACTGTTAATTTTTTTCTGTGTAAAACTGGGCTTGAAATGGAAGTGGAGTATCTGCCCCGTGTGAACTGTTTGTCGCGGCGCGGGCGGTGAGCAGTACCGCGAGAGGCCGCTGGCAGCGCTAGTGTCGGCGCGCTCAGACTCTCCCGCCAGTCAGTCGGTGTCTGGCAGCAGTGCGGTGAAGACTGGTGATGTGGTGAAGTGTCGCGATGCGGGAGGCGCCGTAAACGACTTGCGCGCCCCTCCAGCAATGGTCCTCTCGAACAATGCGCCGCGCTCTTCTGCTCGTCCTGCTGGTGGCGGCTTCAGCGGGGGCGGCGACAAAGTCTCTCTGCGACATGGAAGGCTGCGTGTGCAACTCCACAGCGCGCCGGTGGCTCAACATCACGTGCGAGTTCGATAGCAAACAGGCAAGTAGCCGGCCTCGGAGCCTCCAGTCCAGTGTCACCCTTCCTGTTCCTCATCATACACTCGCCTTGTCGCAGTGAAACACTGAATAAATGTACAAGTGCGCCTGCGCCATACAGTTCTATCTTGTCCCTGTACTAACCCAGGCACCAGCTGCCCCAAGAATCCAACTGTCACCGTGACAGTTGTGACGTCAGCCTCGCTGCATGGTGGTTGTAAATAACACACCACGTTAGCGAATTACAAATGAAGTACGGCAGTCACTCGTTGCTATACGCTCCTCATGGTAAAGTTACAACTTCTCGCAAGATTAATAATAAAAATAATATCTTTACTTGTGCACCAGATGAAGTTTGTAGTACTGTGAATGTTTCACACCGTGTTTTATTAATTACGCTGCTACGTTTACAATGAAACTTAAAAGGGCGGCGGAAATACAAATGTAATGTGAAAATAATACATGGGCATCATTCAGGCTTGCATACTTCACCATGGACAGCGGTTTTTTTCTGTATATCTACATAGTTTACGTGCTTAAAATCGTAAAGGAAAGTGCAAGCAGCGTCTAGAAAATATATGCACATTCTTTCTGGAGCACGAAATGTAGTTGCTACCACGAACTTGCGGAACGCACCTCTTACCAGAAGTTACAGTGACGCACGTGCGCTCGCCAAGTGAAGGGCTTGACCTAATGACCCAGTGCCCTTCGCATCCGTCTGCAATATTTATCTTCCTAGTAGTATATACGTCCGAGCTTTTGCTGTTCAAAGTACTGTTCTGCGCAAGTCAAAATATTGTCTTATTTTCACACCCAAGGGACGCACATCTACGGTCGACGCGATGCAATTAACAAACGCACGAACTACAGTAACTGCCAAGTACCTAACACGTAAACTGGACCAAACCAGTAAAACGTTGTTCGTTCATAATGACACTGCCGAGGAAAATACATTTACACACTGCGGAACAAAAGCAACGCACCAACTTGATAAAACAAAATTTACACTTTTGACAGCAACCGTGTATGTATGTCTTTGCTCAAAAAGTCGTACAGCTACCTGGAATTCTTGCACGTGATGAGCTAATGTATTCAACTGGAAAACTTCCACGAACTCTTTAGAAATCTGTTATCTCGCAACATTCCTAAACGTAAAAGAAATATAAATGTAAGGTGGATACTTCGACAGTTTAGCTCCAATGTTGTTTGTCAGTGAAGGAACTGTACGTATATTTATTTCGTTTTTTTTTTTCTCAAATAAATATGCCTTCTCTTACATTTAACCAAATTTCAAACAAAAATCACATGCACAAAGGTAGCAACAAAATGAGTTAAAACGTAACTACAAACAATTCAAAATAGTAACTAAGCATATAAAATTAACGGTGTTAAAATTAAACAAGTAGACAGGGTTCTTTCTATCTCCACCCAAGCATGCTTTAAGTCACCTGCTGTCTGGGGAAATGTAGTTTTAGATTATGACTATGTTTTTCCAGATGTCGCCGAGCTCAAAACCACGTGACCCTCATTCAACCACGTGCCTACAGAGAGTACTGTTATGTTAGCCTGTATACAATCGTCGATAGTACTTTGTATTTGCCTCAGCTTCTCCCGTACTATTTTTCCGAAAGGTTTACTGTACTAATAATTAGAGGCAAGATTATTTTGCGTATTGATTCTTGGTCAGGTTGAATGCCAATATTGTATACTTCACTACTGCTGTGATTAGACGACACCTGTTTTTAACACATGTTTGACGACTGCAAGCCAGTGATAAATGACACAAATCGTGGTCGTAACACGTGTTACGGTTAGAAGCCAATTTATTGATATTTGACTTTGGTCAGTGTGTGTACAGTTCTGAGAAATTATATACGTGAAATACTCGTGCCTCTACTAATAAAGAAGTCATAGGATTGGTATGAAATAATGACGTGGTTGAGCAAGGTCTTTAAAACGTTTGCTGCAGCGCAAAATATTCGTGAGGTGGGGAGGTGTTCGGAAAGTGAAAACTATATCTGTGCATTATAAACTTGTCGGCTCAACCTGTTCTTGTAACTGGAGAAGCTACAATCTTACTGTTATGAATTTGCAGACGGATCCGAAATTTCTTCCTCTGAGCTCCCCCTATTAGGTTACTTTCAGTGTCTAGTGATAAATTATAGTTAGATACGATTGTATATCGCGAAGATAAAAAAAAAAAACTTCTTGGCACAACGTGAACGTAGCTGCCTGCAGACCAATAACTGGCATCAAATATTACAATATCGGCATCCATATTGGCTCAGTCAAATAGGGTAACAAACTAAAGCCAGTAATGTTCTGGTAAGCTGAACGTGTGTTGAACTCCAGCAAACAGTCAAGTTTTCCCGCGACAAACCATCTTCTCTAATTGTAGTATAAGTAGTGTTCCTGTATTTTTTAACTACGCTGATAGTACCACCGTTTGTAATTTCTTTATCCACGACACTACTAACCAATCAGTGGATACATACTCTGCCGTAAGCTGCCCTTGTAGCCCTTCACTTTTAGACTGTTCTGTACATGCGTTGCAATCATTCAAATGTACAAGTTACTGGAAATCACACAACCACAGCTACGTCACAATCGCAGTATGTATTGTTTTAAATTAAAAAATAAAAAATAAAATGATGTATCAAAAGTGGACTATTTAAATTTATGAATCGTAAAAGTTGTATAGTTTCCTATTCGAGTGGTATATAACATATCACGGGCTGCCTGACATAGTGAATGCTATTTTATGCTCCTAACAGTAGAATAGTTTCACTTCTGAACAAAACATGAATAGTCTACTATTCAGCAGCCATCGACTCCAGGAGATGGTGGAGGAAATGTACGTGAAATTATATCTTAGCAAAAACTCAATTCTCATAGGTCACTCGCCTCCTACCAAGGCATTTTGGGTTCTGTCGGAGTAAATCTGGATTTTCGCATGTCGGAATCGTGTGGGTTTTCTCAGGGGTGTCCCGATTCCTTCGTCCCTTTCATTCCTGTTCCGCTCTATACTCGTATCATATCACTCCTCTGCAGCACAGAAAACCTCGCCGTTTCTAATGTACGCAGCATGTAGCTTACGTATGCTTATTCCACAATAAAACCAGTCACATGAGTACTCGAGTACTTCTAACCAGTTAAACTTAAATATCCATTGCATCGTCCATTTTGCTGGCAAATTCAAGCCACCTGACAATTCAGGAACTGCCGGACATGTCAGTAGTGAGGTAGGTTTTAATTTTACACTGTCATAAGTATGTGCCGAATACTTCTCTGATGATTTTCGGCTAGTGAGGTCTTACGTCCTGTGGTTTCCTTTTAAAAAAAGAAACACTGAAATAATAAAAAAAAAAATACTGGGTTTATAACTTGTACCGTAAAATGGAGTAACTAGGGACACTTTTACAACAATTTTTATTTTCTTTGTGTGTCAGTTGGAAGACAAATTTAATGTAAATTTCATGCTGGCAATAAATTTGTAATTTATTTCAATTTTATTATTGAAGACTGCTAACGCCATCTTATTAAGAGAAATTTTTTTTGTCTCTCCGAAGTTACCCCATTTTACGGTAGTTATAACAATACGCAAATAAGTTGACTTAGAACGAATGTAAAAGACACGAGATGCTGAAATAAATGCCTAGGGCCTATCTCTGGACTTTTAGTTAGTTTTATTTTGTTGTGGAAATCAGGAAAGTTTTCGTTATTTTCAAACGTTTGAGGACAAATTAAGGAAAGGAAGGAACCAGCCTAGCCTTCGCCTGGTGTGATTTCTGGACTACACTGCAATCGGAAATCGTACGGACCAATACGCCGCCTAGCTCGGCTGGTCCTGGCGCGCGTAACGGCCACTGGAGATCCGCTCAGGCACGTAATTGGGTCTGCACAGTTATCGCCCTGGGGGAGAGGAAGGAAGGGGGGGTGTCCAAGAGAGGGAAGGACGATGTATAAACAAAGGTCCTTGTCTGCCGGATACAGCAGTCAGTCACTCGATAATGCCTCCACCCGCACTTCCTGTTTAAACACCAGTACCAGGGAAGGGGAGAGAGAGACATCCCTCCAGACAAGAGGCTTTTGTTCAAGACAACTGCTTGCTCGTGACCACAAAAAAAAAATATTACGTACCAACCTCCGCAACAAAAATTTACTTGATTATAATTTATATAATTGATAATTGTAACTATTTAGACAGGTTTACGACTCTCTCACTTTCTCACAATTATTAATGAACTAAAATAACATTACGCAAAGATGAAAAAAAATTAAACCAAAACGCACCATTTTATCAACGAACTACATGAGTTTACAGCTGCAGATTTATAGAAACATGTGTCCCATTTGTTCCTCTTGCACTTATGATTAGGGACTGGAAAATTTCGCGAATTCAATTACCTATAGGCTAGAATCATTTGTACTATGCATACTCAAGCCCCGTCTATTCGTTCATTGTCTGTTGTTCAACTGAGTAGCAACTAGTTGACTAATAGTCGGGGCTTGAGTATGCATAGTACAATGGATTCTAGCCTACAGGTCGTTGAATTCGCGAAATTTTCCAGTCCCTACATGATGTTTAAAATATGAGAAAATAGTTTTGTCTTTTAAATAACTAAACATACTGAGGAAATATAAAAAAAACCATGAGGTGCCAGGATTTCGAAAGCGTTTAGAAATTGTAATTTCTCTATTACACATGGCAAGCAAGTACACACACAAATTATCGCACCACACATACTTATGAACAATAGCTTATTATAACCACAGCTTATAAACATAATACTAATTGACACAAATTCGTTTAATATTATTATTGTGAGGTAAATTAATAGTACTACATCTGAGTGAGAGTGTACTAGAGCACTAAATAATCACATAAAGTACTAGATCAACGTAAAATTGACGTTGGTATAGGCTAGATGTAGGTATGAGATCGATAAACTGCGACACCACATGGCCGATCATAATGGAATTTGGCACATTTATGTATTTTTAATGAAAAAGGTTTTTATGCTATCATTTTTACTCTTACTCGTCAAATAGCCACTAAGCGGTGCTGCAGCGCATCAATTTCTATAGCTAGCTTACCTTTATGGCAAACATGGAGGTTCTCAAGTCGACCAACACACACACACAGGCAGAACAACGTGTGCCGGGTTCTGCTACAGTTAGAGACGGGAAAAATTCGTGAGTTCACTGTATAGGTTAGCCTGCAAGAATATGTGTGAACTGAAGAACATAGCAGATGCTCATTAGGTGCTTGCGGTTAAAGTGATATAGGTCCGTGTTAGTTACATTTTCCGTATTAGGTCAGATACTTCTAGGAGATGTCAAATATGTCAAAGATCAATTGTGAAAGGTACACAAACTGACAGTTTTTGGAATCCTAGCTTGAGCACAAATGAAAACGCGAATTTTTCAGGTCTCTAGCTAAGTATACCTGTGGACACCCTGTCAAGTTCAATATGAGTGGCTGGAGAAGCGGGGCTGACTCACGGCGCACACAAAAGGGGCGGGACTAACGAGCCATTACCCTCCCACTTTCCTCTGACCCACGCTTTGAGCAACGTGCAGCACACCCGAGGAAGACTTTGCTATTATGCCGAGGTTTACCCATTGTGTTGTAATTACGGAGTCAACTTTCACAACGCACAGGCGACGGGAGACGGGAGTACTGACTGACCAAACCATGGTCGTACTCTTAAAAATACTTTTCACTTGGACAGTGAGGGGGGAGTTAAGGAGGAGAGCGAGAGAGAGAGAATTCGAACTGTCAAATTGCACAGAGAAATAATTTTCGTACACCACTCAACCATGCATTCATGAATGTTGGTGTGTATTAGATCGATTCAACTCCGATACCATTCGACTGAGATCACAATGAAACTTGGCACATAAGGCTATGTGTATTTTTTCATGAACAAGGTATCTATTTTACTGTAACTCGCCATAGATGGCGCTGCGACTCAGCAACTTGTGTACCGTTCAACCGGGCGCCATGAAAACTGGTACAGTGGAACCCTGTTATAACATCCCCGTTATAACATTTTCCTGCCTATAAAACTACCTTGTCTTGGTCCACATACATGTTTTTCAATATAAAGTTACCCTGTTATAAAGTTTTCCCATTATAAATTTCTCTGGTCCCTTGAGAAGTGTTATAACAGAGTTCTACTATATGTATGTATATATATTTTAACACGGATAATATTTTTTTACGTTATATGCAGGCATGTACGGTAATGTAACTGCATACGTAGTGTCTTTGTTTGCCACTGGTAGGACAACTTGTCAGGTTCTGCGTGTGTGTGTGTGTGTGTGTATATATATATATATATATATATATATATATATATATATATATATATATATACATATATAAACAGATTTATTTACTTATATGGCGAAACAAATGTGTATTATATTCAAAAAATGTTTGTTATTTTGTTGGCTCAAAAATATCTTAAACACACCAAATATTGTCTTTTGTTATTCAAACAAAACGTATACCGTATTTAACTGGACTAAACCTAATTTTTGTGATGGTTAAATCTGCCAGGCAACCAAATATTAGGTTGATTTGGGTTTATTCAACTGTCAGCAGCTTGTTTGGCCTTGTATAAACTGTATTCTGTGTATCTGTGCTTTACTTTTTTTTTCTCGTCGACAGCACGGTCATTAGAGACGGTTAAACACAATAATTTCACTCGAGGACAGGAATTACGGGATGAATCGGCCATGGCCTATGTATACAAACAAACCAACCCAGAATTCGCCTGGAATAACTTTGGGAAACAATGGAAAACCGAAATCAGGATAACCGCGACTAAAATTCTAACCCCGAATCCTCCCAAATGCGAGTTAACGTGTTATCGTTCCTGAATGTTGGTAGTTCTTATATATTTGTAAACGTTTATGCAGAATTCAATGCAAATTTGTAATTATATATGTAAACATATTTAGGGAGGGAAGGATTGAAGATAGGTTGAAATTAAGGTAAACTGAAACCGGTACTGAAAACACTTAGAAAAATAGTATGCTAATAATTTCAGCTTAATGCTAGTTGAATGCTGCGATGTCTATTATATTTGTGGATATGATTTTAAAAAATACACTTTTATGTTTCTGCAATTAACTTAAACATGTCCATATAACATGTATTTTTTTTTAAATTTTTTTATTCCTATACATTTGTTCTGTGGTTGGCTTATAATTTATATAGAGTCACACAGTTGTATCGACTCCTGTTAAGGATTATTGTGACAAATCCTATACTACCATATGTAACTTAAAACACATACGACAATGCAATATATGTAAAGGTGGGTTCACTACTGATAAAATAACAGTAAGCATAGAACATGCAATCGTACTTGCAAGAACTGATTTCTATGTATTTGAACCAAGCGATTCACAACTGTTTAAAACCGGTCGTGTGCAAACTGATGCTTACATGAAAAATGTCAACATTTTATTTCTTGTGCGGACGCATAGAACTGAAACCAATCAGAGCAAGGCATTTATTGAATGTCCGTCATGTTGGTTTAACCTTCAAAATAACGAAAATGAATCAAAGCTGAAACAAGAAATTGCAGTGTAAAAAACTGTGTTTCTATTTATCCTATTATCTATAAATATGATTCCACTTTGAGTATGTCCAAATGGCCTTCGTCTGTATTCCAAATGCAACGAATGCTTTAGATTAATTGAAAATTTGACATTGGCTGAACATTACATTGAGAACACAATTGTGAATTAATTTGGATCCAGGTTTCTGTGCACAATTTCTACTGCTGTTTAATATGTCGAGTGCTTATGTTTTTTTTAATAGCGAACCGATCCTTATAGAAATCAATGAAAACAAGTTGTGATTAGCAACAGACGACAGAGAAGTATGGCAGCACGACTGTAATAAAAGTACACTGGTTAATGGACTAGACGTCAGCGATGATGCCAGAATGCCGCAGGGGAAGGGGGAGGGGGGAGACGGCTGTTGACCGGCACTCGGCAGTCTAGGCGAGGTTGCCGCGCCAGTTGAACCGCCTGGAGGTCAGGCGACCCCCGGGGTCACCGGCCATCCTCCGTATCTCACCGCAGTCGTAACATCGCCCTCCGGGGCCAGAGTCCATCCGTGCCGCCACACACACCCATGTGTACCAACAACGCCGGATCCAGTGAGAAAACTAACTGATTTGCGGTCTGCGTATTTTAACTACGGTCTTATTTATTTATTTGTTAAACTGCTTTGTGGTCCGCATTTTATTTAACGACGGTCTTATTTATTTATTGTGTATTAAACTGCTATGAGGTCTGCATTTTTAAACTATTGTCTTGTTAATTTATTAACGTCTTATATTTTGGTGAAGGCGTCAAACTTTTTCTTACACTTAACCGATGACGTAGGCTTAATACTAATAAAACAATGCACTAAATGTCTTAAACGTAAAATAACATGAAAAAGGATTTAAATTTTGCAATATTTAATTGACTTAGAGCAACCGAAATACCCAAGTAATCCTGGAATATGAATTTAGGCCCTACCTTCTTGTTTAGCAGCTTATGCAGAGTGTATGGGTGACTTAATTTCTCGTATAGTATATAGTATTCAAGTCAGTGGTACCTTTCTTTACTTAAATGCCCAGTCCCTGTGTAGTCGACGCAATACCATGTTTCGTACAGGTTGGATCCACTGAAAGTAGGTCGGCTCCCTTCCAGGCTTTCTTCGACTCCTCAAGCATGTGGCTGTGGCGTGAAGCAGATACGGGCTGCCATGATCCCACAGTGAAATCTGCATTACGCAGCTAGTGTACTAATGTCTGCGCCGGTCCTGGCTTTATCGTTAGATCACCACGCCCCTTAGTCTTGTCCTGCCTCAATGGTACCCAACCCACTCTTTGTGCACAAACCTCATAATTAGACCCGAGATTCCACTGGTGCAACTACCTTCCTGCTGGACTCTATATACAGTCCTGTGTGCACCTTGTCATCAGCTACTTTATTGACTGTTGCTCCAGTGAGTGTACCTGACAAGGTAACGTGGCCGTCAGTTGAATGTTTTCATGCTAGTTTGTTAGTGGTGCATATTCCTCAAGATCTATTTTACTGAACCTTTATCAACTCGCGGAAATAATTTTCAGATATAGGAATAGGAGCTCGAAACATAGCATCTTCTCAATTGAATTCCCGAAAATTCCGGGTCCCTATCTATAATAATTCGACTTGCCAAACAGCATATCTTGGACCTTAAACATTATATATATAAACATTATATATATATATATATATATATATATATATATATATATATATATATATATATATATGCATATTAACTATTTTTTCCGTGAGTGACAAAAATCCAGCTAATATATGTGTGTGTTTGCATAAGTTTATGTTTATATTTATTTATTTATGTGTGTAAGCTGAATTTTTTTCTTTTTGCATAGTATAATTCTCATTCACAAGAAAACATTAATTAAAAATAACACTCAACTGAAGACACAACGCGGGCAGCTATGCCAGTTTTTGCTGCGCTAGTTCTATTTTATTCAATGATATGTGCGAATGTTAGTCACTAGAATCGGAACAACATGCACAGAGAACTCGGGAACAGGACTGTGTAAATTGGGCATTATACATAATTTAGTGCTAAAAATCATCAGTTTAAAATGTTTGCTTTCTCAAAGCCAATTTGCGAAGTCTAAAAACCAGCATCCCTAGGCAGTAGTTTTTGCTACCTTTCTGCGCAATTTTTTTTTCTCGAGTTACATATTTCTAAAGAACAATATCCACGCCGAAAGCTCGTACATTTGATTTCGGCGCAACGGATTAGCGTGACAAATTCAGCATTATCTAAGGATGTTGTTTTGTAGTTTTTATACACTGACTTTCAAAACGTGTAGAGTTTAGTATATTGGTGTTTTTAGTGTTTATTTATTCACCACACATTCTTAAAAACCTGCCCCAGTATAATTTCAGTAAACATTGGTGTTATGTGATGGTGTTCAAACCACGGCTATCGTGGTTAGATTCAGATGTTGGTTCGCTTCAGATGGAAGTCGCTCCCGATTTTGCACGTGATAAACGTGGCCGTTGTCCGGCCTATTTCACGAAACACCCCATCCCCCTTCCCCTACAGCGGCCGTACACTACACTAGTGCATCGTACCATCGTTGTGGTGGCGTCACAATGGCGCGACAGAAGCGATGCGATGTGCGCGAGGCGAATAACAAAAGATAGTCAATCGACGTCGAGACTACTGTGACGTCAGCGCGTTTGCCTCGACGCTAATTGGCAGATTATGTTTTGTTTTTCGCCTCGCGCACTTCGCATCGCTTTTGTCACGCCACCGTGACGCCGCCATTAGAGATGGTGGAAAATCGCGAGAATCTTTCATACAAACGTATTTTCTAAAACCGCATGGAGTATAGTTCCTTGTATGATTTGATAACGGTTTAGGTGTTTACAGACGAAATATAAACATTCATTAGTGGCGCAACAGCGTTATCAACTGTGGACGCACCAATAAAACGAGGGCCTCGGTGGCCGAATGGCCAGACCTTTCTCCCACCGAGGCGATCCGGGTTCGATTCCCGGCGGGGTCGGTCCCCGGATTATCGCATGTATTAATCGTGCCGGACGATGACGCTGGTCGGCGGGTTTCCCCCGCCCATTCATTCTGGCGCTGCTCTATACTCGTCTCACGTCATCCCTCACCAGAGTTGACCAAAATCTCTCTCACCAAGAAAAGTACCCATCACTTTGAAACTTAACAAACACTCAACTTTTCCAGCGACAAACTGTAACCCTTGTCATCGTACCATCTTCACGAGCTATCAAGCTTACCAGAATCACTTCAGTCGAAAAACACTCGTCAGGATTGCCACCATAGTGTCAAACCCGCGTCCACCAGAATGTGAGTCCACTGGGTTATCTCAGGGTCATTATGCGTCAGTTTCAAAACAATAGTAGACACCAGAGTTGCATTCTGAACAGTACAATAACTATCGCATGTTAATACGACGAAAATATAGCTGAATCACACCTAACACTACAGACCATGTTGGACACACATTTGTGACGCATGTTCCCTCTGGGGACAGACTCGGAGCTGAAGTGAGAACAGTCTGTTTAGGGAGAAAAACAGTATACAAATGCTGCTAGTTTGGAACCAAACTATCCCTGCACAGCGTTCTTAGTGAAGCCGGGGGAGACTATTACTGGCTTACTCGATGATTATAATGAACAAAATACTTTGTCAACAACATCCGATAAGTTAAAGAACAAAATACTTTGTCTATCGGAACATGTAAACATAAGCGCAACGGACCAACAGGTTCAAAGCTTGAGGGTGAAGTAGATTTTCCATCAAGTCTGTTTTAATTATATGGTTAGAACTGTACTGCTGGATACGCGAACGTCCAGTCAGTTCTAGTTGCCTATTGCAGTAAGCATGTTTGACGAGACCTAAGCTTACGTGTAAATGTAGAAACACTGAGGTTGCACGCAAGAATTCACAGCCTCGCGTAGCGCGCGTACGTACGTATAGGCTCTTCACTTTAAAGTGAGCACTGCTTCAATTTTTCTTTCAGCCGTTTTGCATCCATATTTACTGTTCTTGATATGAAAACTTACATGGAACTAAATATCAGTGTAAACATTTCATTACTCACAAAACTTTACGTGTATGGGTTTAGTAATGTACATTTCTTATTTATTTTATGTTTTGGCGAGTGCTCTGTTTACTGTGAACAGCCTATAACAGAGTTAATCAACTTTATAATTCGTATGCTAAGTACGTACGTACCGTAGCCGTAAGAACGTAAAACTTAATTTAATTCCAATCATGTTTTTTTCTTCAAATGCTTCCTCTTTTTATCCTTATTGATTTTATAGGCTACGTCTCGTTGCGAAACAATTAACTGTTAACAATTTACTGCCGATATTCTACCTAAATAAAATTCGGATAAGTCTAGATTGTTTGGTGTTCTGAATCCAATCCCAAAAATTTTATGTACGTACGTTAAGGCCACGATCTTTAATTTATTTCAAACAATGGCAAATAACTCAAATATTTTTTAACCAAATTCTTTGAAGAAAAAAAAATTGAAACTGTGTAAGTACAGTCATACACAATTTTGCTAGAGTGTTTTATAAAATAATAATGTATCGTTTGCCAGCAAAAAAAATATTTTGCTTCATTCTGGCATATCTTGATAACAAAACATGTGATATTTCAGGGGGGGGGGGATTTAAAAATCCGTTTGGTGTATTGCAACAGAAAAATTCGGATACAAACGATAATATAAAAGTGTTAAAACTGAAGCAATGAATTTTTTATATGTATTAATTTGCGTTTTAAAATAATATCTTCGAAACCACAGCAAAACTAAAGAGCGAGGCTTTAGTGTGGTTGTGAACGTAGCTACAGGCTGTGTCTGAAGCAGCAGGTGGTTTATAGGCGAGCCTTCACGGATAAGAGCGCGGTGAAAGTGCGGTGCCTCGAGGTCGTGGGAAACGCTCTAATTAACACTGCCACTAATGAGCTTCATTCACTCCTCGCCCCGGCATACTAGCGCCCTAAAGCATCCACCATGCTTGTCAAGGTCGCTTAGAAACTGCGCCGTGTGACGTGTAGCTGACCACGAGATGTGACACTACACGGTGCCTATGTAACCAGCCCTTGTCTACACGCGTCTACGGCAACATTACTTCATCGACTCGTAGAGTTGATAACAGAGTTGACATTACTCTACAGCCGTTAGAAAACCTGGTGCGAGTACAGTCTACCCACGTCCGAAATCTCTAAAACATTCAACCACTCGATATCGTCGCCAACAGACGAAACACACGAAAGAGCGCGTAAAAAGCAAACAAACACATTCTCCCGTATGTGTACACAAAAACAGTACACATACTAGTCCGCAGTTGTAATGCCATGTGCTGGTATAACTTATATTGTGCCAGTACAAAAGGATATTCTGCACTATTCGAACTTAGTGAGTGAGTGAAGAGATGTTGGTCAGCGCTTAACATCGAGGTCTTCAGCGCTGGTGACGAGTGATATGAGGTGTGTATGGAGCAGTGCCGGAATGAAGGGGCGGGGGAAACGGGAGATCCCCGAGAAAACCCGCCGACCAGCGGCATCGTCCAGCACGATTCCCACATGCGAAAATCCGGGGACTGACCCCGCCGGGAATCGAACCCTTGGTGGGAGGTGGGAGGTCTGACCCCTCGGCCACCGCGGACCCTCCGAACTTAGTCTACGACAACTGAAATATAACGCTTCTGCAGATTTCACAATTTTTTTTAATAGGCCACCAACATACAACTTCTGGAGTTTCCGAACGTTTGGGGGAAAAACATTAAACATCCAACGACTGAGTAAATCCGATCACGTGATCAATGCTACCAGTTAGATTGTGTAGTACCTACTACGTTACCGTACGCGCATTACAGAATATTACTCCCCCCCCCCCAACACCGCGTGCAAAGGCAAATTTTCATTTTCCCATTTGTCCGCAATTCGCGTTTTTTTTTTGTTAAAAATTCTCTGACTTAACTTAGTGGCTTTGAACACCCCTATATTCCCGGAAGAAAAACCGCCCGCAACACAGGTTTTCTGTGCGAGTGGCTTCGGATTCAAAACCGATGATGCCTACGTCAATTTAAAAGGTATACGCTACCTATTTCCATGTGCATTTATATGTTTTGTGAGTGTGTTGTGAAGTGAGGACCTTTTCGTGTTAGTTTGCACAAGGATTTAACTTTTGACTGTTCTGTCTTTGGATACCATCAAAAAACGTAAAATGCAATTAAAAGCGAAGAATAATATTCATACCGTATTATTTACGTAATACTGGTTTCTCTTACAGCCGATTATTTTGGGCTACAATGAAATATACTTTTACATTTTGTTTTTGTTCATTTCTGTATTTTCGTGATAATTTTTTCAAAATTGATTCCCTTCATCTTCTTACATATTTATCAGGCATCTTTTCATAATTTATTAAAACGTAAAATACGCCGGAACTATAAAAACGCCTTGGGCCTCTTTCCAGTACTGTGACGTATAGTTACTTCATTAGCAGTGTTGCCAGTATGGAATCATTCTGTTGGTAGTTTCCGTAATATTTCAATGCGGTAATGGAAAATCATTTTTTAAAGTGACACAGTGGAATGAATAACATTGTAGGCAAAAGGAGCACCATAGATGTGGTGGTACATGAGGTAAGTGTAAATTCTTAAGGGCTTATATTGCCATAGCACAAAACTCCTGGCCAAAAGCATTAATTTATCAAACAAGTAACCATAAGACACCAACAATTGCAATAATCAATCGACTACTATGAAATCCAAGAATTCGAACAACATTAGAAATCGAAACTACAATAAAACTCGAGAACAAACCAGAAAACAAGATACACAACGCACCGACATAGGCCGCAAGAAAAGCCCAAACCGCTCATCACGGTGCCTACAGAAAAATTCCCTTCTAATTTGAATGAAGGAGCGACCATCTTCATCATGACTTACAGACAGCGTTGCCAACAGTGCACAACACTCCCGACCAGAAACATAACAACAATTAAAAAATGCTACAAAAAAGGAATAGTATTTATAACGATAGTAATAAAAAATTACTAAATCTAGTTTCAGCCAGCTATACAGGCTACATACCTTACGTCTAGCTGATAGCCAAGGTAACTAACAATTTTGTGTGTGTATGTGTATATATATATATATATATATATATATATATATATATATATATATATATATATATATATATATATATATATATGTGTGTGTGTGTGTGTGTGTGTGTGTTTTTTGGTGTGTGTGCGTATTTATAAGTAATTAATTTACTAAATTTTACTTAGATTATTCAAGTTAAAGTGTAGGTAATGTTTTATTTCAAACAGAAATAACTCTAAACCTTTCAGACTTCCAATTCCCATTTGCCGCCAAATTGCTTGTTTTTTTACCAGTTAAACTGTTATTCAGAACGACCACATTTCGTTGTAAAATAACAAAGTTGGCAGCACTGCGCTTGGTTGGCGGCAGAGCAGTTCGGAGCAGGGCGTGGTACGTCTCCACTCGCCCCTAGTAGGTCACACGTGTCGTCCGTCCAAGCCGCCAATCACATTAGGCCTGTACTGCCCGTACGGTCACATCCGTTTATTGCGCCCAATATGCCATCTTCACACTCGCAGACGAGCATGTTTGGTGGTAAAAGAGACTCAGATATGTTGCGGGTTCAACTACCGACAGTACGGCCTTCCTTATGCTGGACTATATGAACTGTCCTATGTGCACCTTGTCTTCAGCTGCTTCATTGGCTGTTGCTCCAGTGAGTGTATCTGACAAGGTACCGTGACAGTCAGTGAATTTTCATGCAAGTTTGTTACAGGTGTATATTCCTTACGGTCCATTTTGCTAAACAATGATCCAATGGCGGAAGTAACTCACACGCACAGGTTCTCAAAATCTAGCGTCTTGTCAAATGAATTCCCGAAAATTCTTGGTATCTTAAGGCTTGGTCAGAATTCACGCCTTGTGTTTTGGATAGAGATGATGGTATATCGCGAAAATGTTTTGTGCCAACATACCCTTGAAAACACTCAATTTTCTTGCAACATGTATGATTGGGTGATACAGCGTAGCTGTCTGCAGATCAGTAACAGGCATCAAATATTACAATACTGGGATTATTATTGGCTCAGTCAAATTGCGTAACAGCTTCAAGTACAAGCTGAAACCAGTAATCTTCTGGTAAGCTGAACGTGTGTTGAAATCCAGCAAATAGTCAAGTTTTCCCGCGATAAACCATTATCTCAAGTTGTGGAGAAAAAAAGGACAGAAAATGAGGCCGCAGTGGTCGAATGGTCAGACCATTCGGCTCTCACCAAGGCAATCCCGGAATTTCGCACGTGGGAATCGTGTCTGACGATGCCGCTAGCCGGCGGATTTTCTCGGGGATCTCCTGTTTCCCCCGCCTCTTCATTCCGGCGCTGCTCCACACTCACCTCATGTTACCCCTTAACAGCACTCTAGACCTAAATATTGAGCACTGACCAAAATCTCTCCCTCACCCAATAACAGAAAATGTATGTGTTCTCATTAAAGCTGAACATATTGATTCAAATCAAACGAGTGTTTAGAAATAATTACACTCCACAAAAAAAAACTGTAATCTTATGGAACTTTCTGGGCAACCATTTTGCCGGAGAGATTGAAGCATTTCTTATGAACAATGTACGTACGTGCGTCCATACGTACGTTTAGTGTGGTTGTGAATCAGGCTTAACTTTTTTATAACCATGTGACGATCATTGCTGCGCAGTGACACTTTGGTGGCCGGAGACCCTGCTATTCACGCCATAGCTGTGCGGGGCGAGGCACATGTTACATATCAGGTCTACGACACGTAAACAATCCCCGAGTGTTGATACGTCGGAACTGCCTTGAAGTAAACACCACGCACGTGCAATGTAATAACTTGCTTCCACAGACTGCCTGCGTCAACAGCGAAGCCATACTGCATTCAGTTTAACAACGTTTGGCTTATTATTTACTACGAAGGTAACTACTGTAATAAATTTAATTTTGCTACAGACATCCTCGGTAAAGCAGGTACATTTCAAGCTCTGTTAATTTTATTCATTTCGGCTAAATTACATCCTTCAGAATCGTGTTCATGTAAACGTACACATCATTATACGTAAGAATATGCAAAATAAAATATAACATAAACCCTTCATTGAATTGCGATAAAACTTTAGTGGGTTCTCCGTGCATTCGCGAAGGTTTTGACTATATACATGGAGTGTGGAGAAGTAAAAACGGGCAAAAAGGAGAATTGGGGGGGGGGGGGAACTAGGTACCCAAAAAAATAAGTAAAAATGTTTATTCTTCAGAATGTTTCTAAAATGGGTGTTGATGGCCCTAAATATAGTTCTCTAACATTTACGTTTTTAAAAAAATTCCGTTTTTTAATTAAAAGAAAAAAATATCGTAATTTTCTATTTGTAATATTATTATTAGTATTTGTATTATTACTTGTATGATGTTTGAGCCAAATGTTATCAAAAACTTTGGTTTAATTTTCTTTTTAAAAATAATTATTCTTTAGAAAAATAGTTTTTATTATTGATTTATGATATTGACAATATAAATACATAATGTTAGGAATTACTTAAGATAATGTGAAGTACTTAGAATAAACATTTGCACGGAGTCGCAAACAATAGCTAGCGAACAAAAAATATTTATCAAATTTTACCGTACACAACAATTTATGTCCGTGACTATCATTATTAAAAGTTATTATGTTAACGTCAATTATACTCAATTTATGTGGTCAATTTGTAGTGGCAAATGGACGGTATTAGGCATCAAGCGCGAATTGTTAGTTTCGACCAAAACATGTTGAAAGGTTCTTAATTTTTTTAAAAAATATCGTGCAAGAAGCACAGTAATTTGGTCCTATATACTGTTGTTCCAAAACATAACATTGTGGGACTATAAGATTTCTTAACGCTAATCTTTGTTAATTCCCGAAAAAAAGGGAATGGTGCATGCGAATTTCAGAAGACTAATATTTTATACTCTGAATAGTATTGGTTAGGCCTATTCGTAAAATGTTATTCTTATCGTACTGTTTAAGTTGTAAAAAATTGTGGATTATCAAGTGTATTGTTACTAATAATTATATTTATTAAGTATTAAAATATTAAAAAGTTTACATGACAGAAAACTCTTCAATATTGTTTTAACCTGTATAAGAAATAAATGTTATGTATTTTATTTGATATTTATTGTAGACAAAGTAAAGTTTAAAAAGCTACAAATAAAACAAATTAATTTTTTTAAAAAATTACACATAAAACTGTTTCATAAAAGGAAAATAATAGTGAATGTTTTTTTACCGTTAAACGTGTCGGGAACAAATTTTAACTATTTCATTTAATTAGCGGTCCCCTGACGGCGTCAGTTAGCTAAGCAAACGAAATAGGTAAAATTGGGGAATTTGAAACAAAACAGAACCCGGGTATGTGACATCCTTAGCTAATAGTTGCAACTCGAACACTATTTGGTAAATATTAAGAAATACTACTCATCGTGTACCGGCCAAAGTATTGACTTGAGAGGTATAGTTCATTGATTAAAATGTTTTATAGTGGTACAAGTAGTCGTACGTAAAACACTTTTTCATTGGGTTAGTTTAGGTTAGGTTGTATTAGGTTAGTTTACGTTAGGTAACCTAATATAACCCAAGATAACCTAACATAGACTAATCTAACCTAGGTTAGTAATTTAATCTAGGTTAGTTTAGGTTATGTAATGTAACCTAACCTAAGGAAGAAATGTTTTTACATACGACTACTTGTACCCAGGACGAAAGACACTATAGACACATTTTTTCATCAATTAACTATGCATCTAGTCAATAGTTTGGCCGGTACACATTCAGTCTATAAAAGAAAAGGACCGGATTTTTGCCAGCCGCAGCAAGGGCGCCAGGATCGATCACAATATCTCTGTCTTTCTTCTCCCTATGACTGCGAGAGAAGTAATAAAGGTTATCGACGCCCCTACACAAGGCGAGGTAGGCCACCTTGCTAGCGCCAGTGTCTGGAGGGTAGGTTCCTAGACACCTGTTGCCGGCCTCTCATTCCAGACGTTCCCGGACCGCCTGCTGGGATGCCTCAACTGCCGCCAGAAATACTGCGGCTTGTTTGCGGAGCGGCCTCTACTCTTTCCACTCCCATCCTTCCGTGTTTACACCACACCGCGTCTCTGTCTTCCTGCCTGTGAAAACTGACAGCACCTCGCATCTATTTAACCATTCCCAGCAAATACACACTCCTTCCTACTTGTGCTCTGTTGTGAACGTAAGAGATTTTGGTCAGCGCGTAACATATTCGGTCTTACATGATAAAAAGTACGGAGCAGCGCCGGAATGAATGGGCGGTGGAAACAGGAGATCCCGAGAAAATCCACCGAACAATGGCATCTTCTGGCACGATTCCCACGTGTGAAAACCCGGGGACCGACACCGCCGAGAATCGAACCTGGGTCGCCTTGATGTGAGGCGAGAGGTCTGACCACTCGGCCATCGTGACCCTGCTCATGTAAAACGGCAATGTTGTTGACTCTGTTTTGTAATCAACAAACAACATCCCACAATAATACACGGTGTTGCAGTATTTTGGAGGAACAGTCATCTCATCTAGAGGAACAGAAATGTTGTGTGAACACAGACCCAAAAACGCACCGTTTCTGCACTACAGCTCACAGTACACGATATACATCGCAAGCTGGATCCTCTTACTGTGGAACGCCATTGTAGCCATTATCGGCACCTACACATACCAGACGAATCGTATTTAAGGCCTCGCTATTTAGTTTTACAGTGGTTTCGAAAATATTTTTAATGCAAATTTATACATACATCAAAAATTCATTCTTACAGTTTTAACACTTACATATCATCGTTTGTATCTGAATTTTTCTGTTGCAATACACCAAACGGATTTTTAAAAAGATTTGCCCCTGAAATAGCACAAATTTTGTTGTCAAAATTAGCAAAAATGAAGCAAAATAATTTTTTGCTAGCAAACAGTACATTATTTTAAAAAACGCTCTGGCAAAATTGTGTATCGTATGACGGTACACATTCTCAAATTTTTTCGAAGTATTTGGTTACAAAATATTAGAATTATTTGCAATTGTTTGAAATAAATGAAAGATCATGGCCTTAATTGTACGACAAACATTGTCCGATGTATCGTTCAACCGTAAGATGATCCATTCCTCGCACCTTGCACTGTAACTCATGAGACTTGTATAGTAAGAGTGCGATTACGATTCTATGTTCACATGACATTTTATGTCAGGGTTGTTCCCTTAAAATACTGACATGCAGTTTTGCAACATTTTGTAAAACTGTCTGTTGGCTTATGCCATAAAGCGAAGAAGAGTTGTGGCCAAACAATGGACTCGTATTCGGGTTCGTTTCTGGTATGTTTTACCTTGTTTTTCCTTCACGCCAGGTAAATACATGTCATGGCCGCTTCCCTTAGTGTTCCGTCTTTAATGACCTTACTTATCATTCTTGTTCCAGTAAGGACGCCTAACTTGTCGATATGGACATTTTTAGCAATCTTCAGGAACGTGATTGGTGCTTTTTTTATTGGTTCTTTTAGTTACGCCACCTGAAGAGGATAAGTCTGGTTTCCATTTCTGGAGGAAACGATCTGGATATTTTGTGGTCCCACCCTCAACATCTCCTAAATGAACAAGGCCACCTTGCGTTGAGTCATCGGCTTAAATGGGTGCCTTACAGAGGCACGCCAATCTAGTACTTGCGACCACGGAGTCCGTAACACTGGTGAGCATTAAGCTGCATATTAGGGAAGGAGAGCAATCCTGGCTCTTCGCTCTTGTCTCGCCCTATTTGTCTATTCTTCCAGGCCATAAGACTATAAATTATTACATTGGTTACAACCGCGTTAGTAGTCTATGGAAGCATTTCTCGTATTCGCGATTCGTTAAGACTAAACACGTCAAGGAAATTTGAAAAGAGTAGGTAGACAATTTTTTAAGCCCAAATTTTTTTAAGCTATGTTGGATGTAAAACGAGAATACATTATTCAACATATCTGCCATTTTTTTAACGTTGCACGTGAAGTTAACACAATTAAATCAAGATGTCCGACATTCCAATGCTTTCATCATGATAATGGAGCACTTAATGATCTTATTTTTTGTCATACTTAACTAACCATTTTCTTTTTTCTGTGTTTTTCGCGAAAAACACCTCTTACTACATGGCTTTAAGGGCGCCGCCTACCTCGAGTGGTTTTGCGCGTTAGAGGCTCAGAGGGTGGGGATAACTGGGGGTCGATTCTCGAGTTGTTACGAGATTATTTCGAATTGCCGAATTTCACTTACTAAACTTCGAAATCTTTATCTCACTATGGCAGAATGGTATTCTTGAGTTGAAATTCCGTAGTGCGGAATCTTAGTGCGAGATCTTCCTCAGTTTCGAACTTCCGGTTACACTCCCGCGGCAGAAATCGTTTGTTCTGTGGTCGCGCGCAATATTCGCACGCGTATAAACGGAATTATAAAGAAAATATATATAATTAACAAGCAACGTGTTTTGTAATGCAATATTATTGCGTACAAATAGTTACAAAGTCTTTATCAAGAGACATTTAACTTGCAAGTCATTTTATTATAAATTCAGGACACTGCTGCCATCTTGCTTCTATTTTACGAACACAACGACTTTTTTTTACAAGCACGGCTGTTTGCAAAGCTTAAATTTGTTACGTAAGATTGTTTTTGTATTGCACACTTCTCGTAGGTACTGAAATTTAAGTCGCCACAAAAGGAGAGATAACTAAGAGTTGGTTTATTGGTTATTTCTTGAGCGGAATTTTCTATACAAAATTTGGGTTAGTAAAATCACAGTAGGTCTACATAGTATGCAACTTCGAATAATTACGTTACAACGATTAAAAAAATATTTAAATTCGTTGATAAAATTCCAAATGAGTAAAGAATTTCCTACATACAAAAACTATAGGAAGGTGAAGCGCCTCGAACCTATTTTCAAAAATACTCCCCAAAGAGCATTTAGCCAAGCGCCATTACCACTACGCTATAGTATCGCTCATAGGTTGGCTATGCATACATGTAACGTTAAATGCATGTTTCATGATAAAGTTAATGATTTGTTGCGATCGTGTAATATAAAGCGAACAAACAAAGTATTAACATAATTTAAAAATACACGCGGGCACTCTGCAGTACTTTATTGTTTTATTTCGTCTGTTTGAGTGTAAAGTGAGGTTGTAGAAATACACGGTAAGTGTCATGGCTGCCGTATTCAAGGCGTTGCGGAATCGCATCTCACGACCCCAAGAGCATGTGAGATTTTTCCGCATGGAATAATTTCATTTCGAAGTTATTTTCACTCAAGAATAGCAAAATGGAATAAGTTACGAAATTCCGGGAAAAATCGCAATGGAATAATTTCGCATCATTTCAAGAATTGGCTCCCTGGAGTATCCTGAGAACCCGGGAAAAATTGCGGATCGACCCCGCCTTAGTAGAAACGAGCGGGACAACTTAAACCCTGTGTGATTGTGATAGCACGTGATGACAGCCATATTTGGCCTGAAACTATTTTAAACCAAAAGTCTGTTAGGACAAGTGAAATTCAGGCGAAGTTGTTTTAAGGCCAACTGACATATGCCATATGATTTTTAAAGTATGTGACGTTCGTGTTAAGTGACTTTATACCAAGTATTTTTTAGGATAAATGATTTTAGGCTAAGTGACTAAAAGGCCACTTAATTTTTTTGCCAACTGGATTTTCGGCTAAATGCAGCTCTTCGTAGTGTAGACTCGGCGTCACGGACGATCACAGCGCGGAGAGTGCGATGTGTGTGAGTGTGTTGGCTGGCGTGGTCCCGGGACCAGAAGTAAGGCGCTCTGCCAGCGTGCATAGTGGCTTTGAAGCTGTGATCGTATGCCGAGTGAGTTATGTCCCCGTGCTGCGGTCATTTGTCAGCCGCGGTAACTCTGTTATACAGGCAGTGTGGCCAACTGTGCAGTCACCACGGAGGCGCCTGTCCTGGCTCAGCCTCTATTATATCATCACCCCGCCTCATACTGCTATTAGCAGCACTTTACTCCTACACTTTCGTAATCAACGGACATGGCTAAAATTCCCTGCTAGTAAGTTGGCACCGACGCGCTAAGGGAAAACAACTTGCATATATTCTAGACACAATTAAAATCCCATTTAGAATTTAGTATAAAAATTTGTTCTAATAGAAACGTTCAATTTTACTGTACGGAAATCAGAGAGAAAAATAGAAAATTTAAAGTAAATGTATTTGCTACTTATATGCAACATGACTGAAGTATAGGGTCCACATAGTGGGTAATAGGTCCGTGACAGGGTACATTATTACATATAACAGAATAATGCACATCGGGTTGAATAGTGAAGACTCCAGCATGGCTTTGCAACTGCTGCTCACGTAACTGCAAACCAGGACGTCGAAACATCTATTTAGTCAGCCTGGTGTAGTTATGTACTTGAAAGGAAAACCAACTGACATGAAATAAATCACACTGAAGAACAAAACCATGTGCTAGCCTATGCCAAGGTCGAAATCTAATACTTGTTTATTTCAGAAAATTGACAATTTATTTTAAATTCAGGATTTTTTTAAAATACAAATGCGATGCAATGCTGTTTATATATATATATATATATATATATCTGGGCAGAACTGAGAGCGGAGCCGCGGACATCCCAGCATTCTCCTGAGGCGATTAGGGAAACCACGGAAGACGGAAATCAGGACGGCCGAAGCCGGGGATGGAACCCGCGTGACCTCAAATGCGAGCCGACGTGCCATCTTTGAGCCACCTCGCACAGTCGCACTGGAGGCGCCCGGCGCGGCGTCTTCGCAGGCGACTCGTCGAGGAAGAAGATCACAGCTCGAGGGCAGAGGGCGGCGCGGCAGACCTTGGACGTGACCTCAGGAGCACGCCGACCCCCAAGACAGCTGGCTCTCTGGCCAACAACGAGCACCCACACGACGCCAACACTCGACTAGACCCGGCCCGGCGGCTTCCTCTCTCTTCTCCGCAGCTGTCGCCGTCGTCCGTCTACTCTCGCCAAACTTGCCCTGCATTCTAACTACCCTAGCTACTCAGGGGTCGTAGGCCCAGGGTAGGTGTGGGACTCAAACGCGTCATAGGGTAGCGCCCCATACGCCTAGACATGCGGGTAACATGTATAAGGACATAAGCACCGCGGTATGCCGGGATTGGGATGTGAGGGGTGACATGAGGTGAGTATGGAGCAGTGCCGGAGTGAGAGGGTGGGGGAAACGGGAGATCCCCGAGAAACCCGACGATCAACGGCATCGTCAGGCACGATTCCCACATGAGAAAATCCGGGGACCGACCCCATTGAGAATCGAACCCAGATTGCCCGTACCGCCAGTCGACACCTACAATCGTCTAACTATGTCTGCGTCTTTCAACACGATATCTGGAATAGAGGCAGAGGGCTGTATATAGACAGCATAGGCGCAACCAAGATATGGTACCAAAGACGTGTCGAAAAATTCCCTAGAGTTGGCTAGGTTTGCTATGATCGGTCACTAGACACTAGTCGGGAGTTGTGATCGAACGCATGCAAGCAATCGCGTATGTTTAGTTTTCAGACGCTAGCTGGCTTCACTCGGGTGGCTTTTTAAACGAACCGAGTGAAAATTTACTACACACGGGGCCAACGTCGTGAATCTTAGTGAACACCTTATGATCAGCTTCGCTTTCAAACATTTGTAAAAGCAAACGCTTTTGAGGACCGTCTTGTCAATAATAATAATAATAATAATAATAATAATAATAATAGTAATAATAATGTATGGTCTCGGACGTTAACTTTGCGTTCAGTCGTACGTGGTATCATGAGGCTAGGGTAAGGCGTAAAGCGCTATATATATATATATATATATATATATATATATATATATATATATATATATATATATATATATATATATATATATATATAGAGAGAGAGAGAGAGAGAGAGAGAGATAGAGAGAGAGAGAGAGACTGGAACAACTCGCAGGTTCACTGACCTGTAGACTAGTCTCAGAGAATATCTGTATAGTGATGCAGACAACAACTGCTCATTGCTGCTCGCTGACACCGTGAAGTTACATTATTGGACCTGCATTTAATTGCTATATTATTGGCTCAGCGCTCTCCAGTAGGTGTCAAATAAGTCAAGGGCCAATTGAGAAAGTGACGCGAGCTTACAATTGTTTGAATTCTAGCTTGTGTCCAAATGAAAACGCGACTTTTTCAGATCTCTAGCTATATATTATGTCACCTAAGTGCTGTGGACCGCAAAACACTTCCACCTAGGCGACTATCTTAACATATGTCCGTTGCCCCAAACACTATTTTAAAATTACACATAGCCTATGTTACGTGACATATTATCCGTGGCTTACGATGGTCTTGTTCCAAGGCATGCAGTACAAGCTCCGACTATACACTTTGAGCACGTGGACTCAATGTGTCAACTTGTCGTATCCAATAAACATGTGTTGTGCAGACCGAGGTGTATTATTGGAGTATATGTTTCTTGCCTCTTGTACGCTCCTATTAGTCTAATGGTCCCACGGACAATTCAGTGTTGAGTAAAGTTAGGGCCACGAACTTTTCGTGAAAATAATTTTGTCCCAATTTGTTTCAGTGCCTTACGTGCACAT
The DNA here is from genome assembly GCA_003012365.1 of Medauroidea extradentata. Classification (NCBI taxonomy): domain Eukaryota; kingdom Metazoa; phylum Arthropoda; class Insecta; order Phasmatodea; family Phasmatidae; genus Medauroidea; species Medauroidea extradentata. The sequence goes on along the minus strand of PNEQ01036584.1, from coordinate 46,194 downwards.
CTGCTTCATGGCCAGTGATCGGATGCTGTAGCACTATTGTTTCTTGGGGTTCTACCTGCAAATCACATACGTATGGTGTCGTAGTAACTTTGTTCTGATTGGCCCAGTGTAATGAGAGACGTCGTTAGCCAAAGACACGCAGCGAATAACTATGAAGCAGATATGCTGATGTGGAGGTAAGGCACTGAAACAAACTGGGGCAAAATTCTTTTCGCAAAGAAGTTCGTGGCCCTAGGTATAGTCACTGCTTATCACCGCAATGCCTTGGAACACGACCAAGATACGCCACTGCATATTATACACCCGGGAGAGTAAAGGCCCTCTTACGCTACCACATTTTGCTTGACTTTTCTTTCTAATTATTAGAATTAAATTTCTTGAATGCCATGTGACGCCATGCTGGCGTCATAACCGCGGGCATCTTGTCTTTAAAAATTACTGAATGTCTTGAATTTCGTAAAAAATTTTAGTTTCGAACAAGTTTGGAACTTTCTTGAATCCAAATAGCCTCTTATGTACTAACAGGAAATATGTTCTCAGACAATGTTAATCCAAATAACATATTTACTGAGTTTCGTATGCGAATTAAACAATAGTAAAGTAAATACGCGCATTATTTCTTTAAAAGTATACACAAAAATAATAAATGTTGTATTTGTTTAATAAAATCTTTTTGTTTCGTGTATAGTTTTGATAAATAGCTACATTAATAATTTTGTGCTGTGTTTACGAATTGTGTGATAAATTTTTAGGTGGTCCCTTCAATGTCAATTGAATCAAATTCCTTGAATCGCTGTGCTGTGCAATAGATATCTGATTGTGCTAAGCCCAAGACATGTCATTCCTACTGATTTCACGATAGTTATTTTTTTTCTAACGAAGAGCAGATATCGAAAAACTGTTGCACGGTTTTGATAAAAATGGTTTTTACTCGACAAATATTATGTAGATATGACTAATTAGTTAATTAATGAGAATTTCCTTAATTGCATAACTAGCTTAAACTACTGTGAATTTTGCATTCGAAAAAAATAGATAACACAGTAGCAGACTTTGGATATCTGCTATCGTTTAATAATTAAAATATATATATATATTGTATAGTCTGTCTGATATAACATTTCCATATTTTGACATTTCTCTTCAGAGAAATGTGGCAATTCCATTGTTTGGAGCTTCCTGGAAAAGCACTGTATACACAATCCTGTTTACAGACACATTTCTCAGAAAAGAACCGTCAAATGTGGAATACTTACAGGAGATAAAAGCAGTATAAATGACGGAATTGTTAACGGGGATCTTCGCCCTGCCTCTACACATGGGAAGCGAGATGATGGCGGTAGTGTGTAGGGAAGGAGAGGGGTTGTTTCGTGTCACGACCCGTCTGACTGCTAGGGTGGCAGAGGATCCCCCCCGGGAGGCACAAGTGCGCTATTCAGTGGTTGTGAGGGGGAGAATGTGGGACAATCCCCCTTCAGCTGGTGGAGGCTGCGGTGTTGCCACATGGCGCGTCGGTCGACCCCGCCCTTCCCTTGTACGCTGTCGCTCGTGTAGCCTTGATGAAGAGGGAGCGGGTGGTCTTTGTAACTAAATGTTTTTTTTTTTTGTGACGGTATTCAGTCCTGCCAAGAAATACAACACTTAAGAGGGCGTGATACATAATTCAAAGCTAAAAGCATCAATCTATAACTGTAGGTTTCTTGAAGGCAATTAGCGAAAATTAAACAATAGCAATCCTAAACAATAGTTTTAGCCAACGTTTTAAACAAAAATTGTTTCCAGTGTTACGAACTTCTGAGGCACAATATCAGACGCCGGAACGTTGTGCATTTAACTGCGGCGCAAGAGATCACGCGTAACGAATTTGTAATTCTGGATAAATATTTACTCATAAAGTTGGCAAATACCATTATCTGGAATTGTCATTGAGTATTTTATCCATACTGTCTTCGGAAAAAGCGTAGAAATCAGTTGATGATTTCGGCAGTTATTTATCTACCACGCACTCTTAGACAAGAATATTTCGCGAGTTCAAAGAACTAGATGTTAGACTCCGCTGTCCTGTATATACTCAAGCCCCAACAATTTGTCCACTAGCTGCTCCTCTCTGGAACAACAGACAACGAACGAATAGACGGGGCTTGAGTATGCATAAAACAGTGGATTCTAAAATATGTCTACTGATTACATATTAATATACATATAACATAAAAACTCAATTTAAGTTAAAATAAAATAAAAAATGTATGTCGTTTATACTATTGCAAATGTATTAGTACTACACGTTTACGTTTCATGTAACCTGCTCGAGTTAACTAGGTTTCAATGGTCATACCACATAAAAGGACCAGGATGCTTGATAACTATGTTAGTACGTTGCGATAATTATACGCGAGTAAATAGCTCGGATCACGTTCTGAACGCAACCAAGCTTCATTCGGATGAATTTCAAACGACTGGAGTAGAAATCTCTACTTGGCCCAGGGCTAACCTCGCGACTTTTCGTAAACACTTGATTTTACCTCACAAAAAAAAAAAAAATAAGACGAAAACTTTTTTTTTTTTTTGCATTTTTCACCTAAACTTAGTACTAAGGGAGCAATGAGCATTTAATTATTAAATTTTAAAACCGTATTTTCCAAAAATATGGGAACCCAATTGACATAAAAAAATATTTTCTCAGCATTGCTTAATGCTATTGGGATCTTCAAACCAACAGCAAATGTTGCTTGAGAACTTCCCTCTTATGAAGATAGCAGGGGTGACTACCCTCTAATTGCAACTTTTTTTAACCGTAATGATTTTCGAATATTTGAAGATGGTTTATTGAGTAATGTTACCTGTCTTACAAAAAATTTGCTCTTGTTGCAATCTGTCTAGGACCCATCGTTTCTTTCAAATTACTACAGACATGCAAAATTCGCGTTATTTTCTGACAACTAACTAGACTCAATGTGACTGTAGGCTCGTTCGACGTCTCCCGCTGGCCGATATTGTCGTGACTTGCCGCGGAGAATGCTTTACACGGTGGAGAGGCCAATCTCTGTAAAGACGTAACACACGCCAATGACAACACATATAAGTTCGTGGCCAATTTAATCGCAGATAATGCTATGTTATGTGTAGGAAAGTGAGGTTTAGTCTGCTACCAAATGATAACGCGAATTTTGCATGTCTCTACAAATTACAAATGAAGCTGAAGTGATAAAGTCCCAGAAACAAATGTAAATTTTAGTATCGTGAGTAACGTGAGGCCATCGATACGCCTGATAGAGGCACGAGTACTTCGCGTATCCATTTGGCAACAGCCTAGACTTGTCAGTTCTATACGTGTACCGGCTGAAGCCGAATATCCATTGGCTTGTAACAGTACAAACGTGTAGCACGTGACATCTCCACAACTTGTTTCCTTATTTATAACTGGCTTGCAGTCGTCAAATGTGTGTTAAAACCGCTCTCGTCTAATCACAGGAGGAGGAGTGAAGTATACGTTACTGACGTTCAACCTGACCTAGAATCAATACGCGAAATAATCGTGCCTCTAATGACAGTACATTGCGAAAATCAATATACCCTTGAAAACACTGCAGTTTCTTACAACAAGCATACACGCCCGACACTCCGTGATGCCAGCAGACAAATAATAGTCATCAAATATTACAATAACGGGATTATTATTGGCTCAGTCCAGCAGGGCAACAGCTCTACGTACAGGGGTAAAGCCAGTTAGGTTTTGATAAGCTGAACGTGCGTTGAAACCCAGAAAACAGTAGACCGAATGTTTTCCCAGAAATAGACCATTATCTCTAATGATGATTTATCACTTGAAAAGTTGACTGATGGTAGACTCCAATGTAATATATTCATTTCCTACTCTTGTCGTTCGTGGGACCGCGGCGGTCGAGGGGTCAGACCTCTCGCATCCAACCCAGGCGATCCGGGTTCGATTCCCGGCGGGGTTGATCCCCGGATTTTCGCATGTGGGAATCGTGCCGGACGATGCCGCTGGTCGGCGCGTTTTCTCGGGGATCTCCCGTTTCCCTCGTCTATTAATTCCGGAAATGCTCCATACTTACATCACGTCACCCCTCACCAGCGCTGAAGACCACGATGTAAAGAGCTGACCAAAAATCTCTTCACTCACTCTATTTCTTTCGTTATTTGTAGGTCCGAGCTTGATTTTACTAGTACAGCACGCGCCATGAAAGTTGGCGGGTAACGAGCTGGAATGTGTTGCATATAATATTACTACCGCCTTAAATTCGAATGGCTAATTTACATAGGTCGATTTCATCTCGGTATTTATAGGCTACTAGGTGTTATTGCAGCGGCCTGCTGCTGGAATTCCTTGAATGTGCCCTTCACTCAGTAGCTGCCACTCGCCATCTAAGATGGCGCGCAGTGTACTAATTCTAGCAAGCTACAACTGGACGTCTGTTATTCGTCTGTAAACAGCTGAACCATGCCACATAACTGTCGCCCAAACATACACAGTTCAGGACGTTGTACTGATTTGGAGAAAAAGCCGCATTCCGAAACTCACCGATTTCACTGGTCAGTGCTTTCAGTCATGCCAGTTAATGTTCCGATACTGTTGGCGAGCACTTACGGTCACAGAATATGTTCACGACTGACTCCTCGTGCAAGGCTACACGACTACTGATTCCGTGAAGACAGACATTGGCGCGAGATTTAAAAAACATCTGTCCTGTAAGAACTTTTATAAACATTCAAATCGTCATAGTGATACAGAAGGGCTAACTGTATTTACTATACATAAAAATTATTTATTGAGAACGTTTTTTATAAAGTAGCAATTGAAAAATAGCATTAAAAGTAAATCGATATTTTTGTCAGAAGCATATTATCTGATAATTATGTGAAATATGATTATTCATGTAAGGATGTATGCTTTTAAAATAGGTTAAGGAACTGTGTTTGCAAGCAAATTCGTTTCACGCACGGGTTTTTATTTATTTATTTTTCATTTACATATTCTTATCTGCCAATCGTTCCGAAACTCTCAGATCACTGACGATGACGAAATAATTAGATACGGTTCTGACGAACACTGACAGACTATCAGTGAAATCAATGCTCACCAGCAGTATCGCAAAGCGGCGTAAGCTGGCAGAAAAGATTCTCACGATTTTCCCACCATTTCTACCCGTCGATTATGTACCTTACACGTCAAGGAAGCCACCTTACAATAGTCGCTTATGAAAATTCACTCGCTGCAGTAGAGTAGGTTATCTCAGTCATGTGATCAGGTTTTATATATCACCAGGATCTGATAACCCCTTCAATGTTATTCAAGGTTTTAAGGTGACGGGAATACAAAAAAAGGCCTACACATTTTCTACACGATGAACACTTTGCTAAATGCTACACCAACAGTGCATTCTTAACACATATGTTTATAATCAAATATAATATTAGTTTTAGTAGTTGACCGAGAGGCCATCAGTTAAAATTTCGAACACGGGTTACCTTATGTGGGTTAAAATTTCAAACACCAAAATATTGAAATTATGGCTCACCTACTGTGCCCTTGTGAAATTTCTTAAGCGCCTAAAGATATCCTAGCTGAGTAGAGAAATTTCCAACACGGGTATACTTACCTGGGTTAACATTTCAAACACAAAAAACTTGAAATTATGGCTGACTTACCCTGCCCTTGTGACTTTTCGTAAGCGTCTAAGGTACCACATGTGAGCTAGAGTGCCGGGTGTGGTGTGGAGATGGCGGCCTTGATGCCAGACCATGGAGTCACAGCTGGGAGTGCGCGCAGCTCCATAGCGCCAGCCAGCCAGCTATACAGCCAGTCAACACTGTCAGAAGGGAGTTTTTTCTTCCCCTCTCTGGTTGGCGCGGATGCTACGCAGGCCCCCACAATGAGGCCGATTCATTTAGCCGCCGTTGTCTGCGCCCAGATTGCTCCGGCCCTCCACTCATGCGGTCTTCTACACACGTATCCCTCTCACTCGTATCGGCCTGTCGACGTTGGTGTAGGCTTCCGTCCTGCACCTCCCTCCTCCCACACATTCTTCCAAACAAAAACCTCAGAGGTTAGAGACCACACTAGCCTAACAAGCTTGCCGGTTGCCGCTTATCACGTGCTTCTAATGCGTTGCAGTGTGTCTGCATGGTTTTTTACGAAACTATTCGACATGCGTTCATTGTACCAACGTACGAATCGAACAAGGGCGGAACGTCACTGTTAATTCTTATACTAAATACGAATCGGCGGGAATCTAGCAGGCTATAGTATATCCATTCTAAGATTGCAGGTAATTCATTCAAGTGAATGACAATAACATTTTTGCACAACATAAATTATGTTTGAAATATTGTAAATTACAAGGTAACTATGTTACTACACAATTACAATGTGAGGAATCAAGATATAATTAAATTTCTTTGATTTATTTCGTTAGCAATTTTTATTTCTGCTGCTACCTTAGAGTGGACAGAGTATAGTTCAGCGCTTGGTTTGTAGTGGTGATATGGCAGCCTTAACTAGGGGATCAATATTTTATTTTAAAAAATTACTTCTCAAATTAATAACTTTAACTACTGCTCTTTCAAACAAAATGTTGGCCTACTATAAACCGGGATGACTTTAGCCCATTAAAAACCTTGGTTTTTATGGTTTTAAATAAAATTCGCTTGGACACAGTCCGTACCCTCGAATTGCCTGACATCCTGCATCGCGAGAGTGCTCTGGTGTAGGGCATTACACCCCAGACGTGACGTACTTCTGAACTGAATGCTCGAAGGCGTTTACCGTACCCTGAATGATGGCATGAATGAGGTCCTTCGATGGAGCCGCAACGTCCGCTATGTTTCCCACATGCAAAAATCGGGATCAACCTCACCAAGAATTGAACCGAGATCACGGAATACTGACACCGCCGCTGTATTTTGCACATCTGTTGACAGTTTAATAATTCTGATCTATGGACTAGTGTCGATAACTAAAGCAGTAGTTCGTGCTAAAAGACTGACTTCACTTTGTTTTTCTCGTAGGTCACAAAATTAGGCACTCGTGCATTCAGTATTTTTAGCTCGTGAGTAATAACACAAGAGAGGATTATTTTATTTTCTGTGCGCCGTGTCGGGCGGCCCCCAGGGAATGCGAGGACCAAGAGACGGAGACGGCAAAAGGATGTGCCCCAGACGCATGAACGACGTGGGTTCTGATGTCCGGCACGCTGCCACACACCACGCCTTGCCAAGAAGTCCGAGAAATAAAGAGAGCTGTCTCAGGTCTTCTGTTAGCTCCTCTCACGTCGAGGCACGCCCTTGAGTCCACCCGAGCTCCTTCACTTCTTCTCTAAGCCCATCCGCACTCTCTTCCTGTTACTTCGCATTATCTTCGCACGACTGTAGTATAGTCTGTTCCACGAACAATGTTACTTTCTGTTACATCTGCTAAATGTCATTTCAGAACATAGGCCTAAATCAAATATTTCATTTTCGTGAAACGGAATTACCAAGTGAAGATGTAACGATGTTAGCATCATGAAAAATATCGTGCAAAACACACGATTAGTATATATTTTTTCTTCATAGACAACTTATGCACAGTAGTTGTTAACAGCTAATGCGTCAAAGATTACGGTTAATTAATTACAAACATGTGTATTGTTTACTGACATTTTATCAATAGCAATAAAGTAGTTAATTATTTGGACGTTTGACGTGGCGTAGCATGTAATGATTTCTGAAAATTAGTAAATCAATAATTAAAAGTATCTGCTAAAGTTTCATCTTTGAATACGATGATACGCTTAATGTAAATTATCACATTTATACAGAAGAGTGTGTTTTTACTATCACTGCTAGCAACAGTGAAAAATGTATTGTTGTTTTCGGGGATGCAATCTTTTAAAATTCTATGTAACTTTAAGTAAGTAGCTTGCAGGAAATAACATGTACAGGAGATATCGCATGCCATTTCTATGATCTGAACTATGTTGGTACGTTGTCTGCTATCCGCCATCTTGCAGGAAGTTGCGCCCCCGAATGTCACACATCTCACGCTGACTTTCATACAAGGTGTTAGGAGTTTCTGTGTGTACAACCGAGCAACATGACTATAAACGGTTGTAGGTGTGTCGGGGGGTGACAGCTGAATAATGTATTCTGAGAGCGAGTAGAATTTCAAGAACGCTTCCTCCACTTGTACGAGGGGCAGAAAGAAACGTAGTGAAGCCCTGGGAACGCCGTCTGCATAAGCAATGGCACGACGCGCACGCAGGTAAACAACATACAGCCGTTGACAGAAAACGTGAGCGACGCACGTACGTCCCCTACGTGAAGACTTGCCACCGCAAAAACGAATAAAGCAACCACCACCGAGTGTGATTCTCTTACAAAACAACCACTTCACATGGAACCAAAGGGCTTTACTGGTCGCGTTTCAGAATGACGAAGTCCACAGAGTTCCTCGCCACTGATACAACTTATATAAGCTTATTTTTCACTCAGGGGCGGATATAGCGCGGGGGAGGCAGGAGGGCACACTGTCCCGGGCGCCGGGTTAGAGGGGGCGCTGGTGATGACGAAAATGTTTTACTTGGTAATGAAATGTAAAAAAGTGTAAAAAAATACAATATTTAGACTTTTATTAGTTTTGTATTTTTATTAACTTTGAACACCATATAATGTTATAAATACAGTACAGAATACACACTTAAAACACTGCTAATGGTAGCTAGTAAGTATAGGTTTTATGTGTTTCTACTAACATTTTGTACTGTTGCAAGATACGTTTATGGGTCGTTCAGGATAAAGTGAGCATTAAAAATGTAACCTTAAAAAAAATATCACTAGCCGTTACTGCATTAAATTCAACATTAATTATGGTTACTTTACTGCTTGTGTGGTCGGCAGCGAAATTACGCAATATAGTTCAGTGTATTTTCCTATTTAAATACAACAACACTGAAAGAAAATCAGCTGAAGTGGACATAATCGTATTTTATGTAATAAGTGAATTTTTTTACTAAACTGTATCCATTCATACTGACTGTAAAATTTATCTTACACGCGCAAACATCTAGTTACGTGTCCCGAGAGGTTATACTTGTCCTGTCGTGAGATGTTACGTGCGGAAACATACAAAATGGGTGGAAATAGAACTTTAGCAGGGTTTTTTTGGGTGTTCACTTTATCCCGAACCACCTATATTACTGTTGGGTTGATTGGACTGATGGGAAAAGGGATAGGAAAGGAGGGGGCGGGGAGTAAATCACAATTCTTGCCCCGAAAGAATGAAAGCCTAGATCCGTACTTCTTTTCATACATGTTTGTTTCATGCCTGAAGTACCTTTGAGAGTTAGTGGTCCTTGCGCGTGAGCCGTGCTGTAGCGTAGCACGGAAAGTATTTTTATTGCATAACTATTAAAAATGTTTCCAGTGCGCTAATCTACGAAAAGAACACATACTTCAAACTGTGTCCCTATGGTTTTAAAAATGTCATCCGCTAATTAAAAACATGATTTCCAAGCTCTTCAATAGTGCAAAAAAATTCCACGTTGCTGTAGCTGAGAAAATATCGACCGTAATCGTAAAAAAAAACTATAGAAACCTGCGTTGGACTTCAATACATACTTTCCACAAATAAATTAACAGGGTCATCGCATGAAGCCCCGCTGAAAAACACATTCTACGGAAACACTGCACGTTAGTTTAGTGCTTCACGCCTAGGGGCGATGAGATGTTTGACGGACGTGCTATATTTGAGTTATCGCCTCCTCCGTTTCCCTGCCTCTAAGTGGAAAAAAAAGCTGGCGTCCAAAGTCTATTGTTAAGTGTTATGGAGTAAACATGAAGTGCAAGATCAATACTGAAGACCCATCTCTATGTGGGACCAAATTAAACAGCGCCATATTACAGCCTGTAACATGCAATGTATACCACTAAAAAAATTCCGCTAAAGTACACCACACTCTATCTTCGCCTGTCGTACGTCAGCGTTCAGTTTGGTCATGTAACAAATAAGCAGCGTGACAGCCTAGTTCTTATGTAACAGTGCAAACCTGAAATACAGGGTCACTGGAAGAGCGAAAAGTGTTTGTGCTTACAAAAAAACTCTGTAGAATGTTGCGCCTTACGTGGCTGCACGAAAGTAATTACGTAACACAGCCTGTCTCTTTTACAAACGAATCCTAAACTTGTACTATTACTGAGGTGCTAAATTTCTCATTGGCCCGTTAACACGGACATAATGTACACATCGGATTCTTATGAAGGCGGATTACGATGACTTCACCCTTCACGTTTTACTTTCACGTAAGCAGGGAACAGCTTAACAAACACATTTCAACGGGACCTATCACGATCGCGTCACTTTGTACTTACGTTCACCTTCACGTAACGAAAAAACTTGTGTAGTGTAGTGAAGAGATTTTGGTCTGCACTTAAGGGGGATCAGTACTCGCCATTTTGGAATAATGGATATTCTGCATTTAATTTGGCCTACAAATTTTCTATGACGTTTTATGCTTCGGCACGGCAGAGCGAATAGTTTATTACATTGTATAGGTTACAGTTGGCATTGCAATACTATGCCATTGCTTCGAAGACCTGAACAATTCGCGTTTTCTTTCAGGCACAAGCTATAATTCCAGCAACTGTAGGTTCGTGCTACTCTCACAATTGGCCGTTGACTTATGTGACACTTCCTGGAAGCCGATGTTCCAATAATAACAATGTAACTAAATACAGGGTCATTTCACTGTGTCAGCGAGCAGCTAATGAACAGATGTTGTCTGCTGGAATAAACATATATTCTTGGAGGCTAAACTACACGTCAGTGAACCCGCGAATTTTTCATATCTTTTCTTATATGCTGTAGAAAATAAATTACTTTTTTTTTCCTCCGGAAGGATACTAGTCAAAAACTAAGAAAGGTAGTGAAGGTAGGACAATTTGGAAACGCTTAACAAGCTGTGCCATGTCAGACGGGAAATTATAATAAATCACGTTGTACGAAATTTAGAGCGGAAATTGAAGAAATTGAATATGCCCCTTAACATCTAGGTCTTAAGCGTTTGTTAGGCGTGACATGATGTATCGAGCGACGCCGGAATGTTGACGCGGGGAAAACGCGAGCGAGAAAACCCGCCGACCAGCGACATCGTCCGGCACGATTCCCACATGCTGAAATCCGGGGACCGGATCGCCTTGGTGGGCGGCGAGAGGTCTAACCCCTCAACTATTGCGGCCCCACGAAAAGCTTATCAATGTCAAGCTTTCATGTTCAAGTAATACGTGAAGTAAAAGCACGTTATCTTCTCAGCCAATCAATTTTCGGCTAAATTAATGTATTGTTGCATGCTGTGTTTCTGAGGGCGGGCTGTATGGGGCCTGTGTCGAAACACCTTGAGGGCTGACCCATAACTTAAAGCCCGGGTGTCTCATAGTGGGAATCCCGCCGAAACTACGTCATAGATACCTGTCCCAACTGCGCTTTTGCCCTGCGAAGCGGCGTACGTGACTCAAATCACATGCGAAACATGATGAAATGTCAATTTTTAGACCCCTGTAATGCAGGGAAGACCCGACTGTTTGGCCAAGTATAAAAGCTCCGAATCGACAAATTCGGGAGAGTTCGCTATTGTAAGTGCTAGAGGAAGGTGCTACGCCTGTGGAGAGAGACTGGTGAAGACATCTTGGTGACGTCAGAGTCTACTGTGAGGCGGCTACCTTCGGAGCAGTGTTGGGCGAATCAAGAGGACTGCTGCGGCGGGCTGATAGGCGAAGAGGAGGTGGGCGACGGGAGTCGAACCGAAGACCTCAAGAGTGAAGACAGCGGTGCACTCAGGATGCTGCGCAGCACATGGTGAGCCATCACCACTTCGGACTGATAAGGTTGTACATTGTCCCTATTTGAAAGCCTGTTGATTGGATATATGACTGAATTTTATTGTGATAGCCTGTTGATTGGATATATGACTGAATTTTATTGTGATTTGTAATTTTCAATTAATTGATGGTAGACTTTTTTTGTGCTTTAATTGTCCAAGCTAATTAACGTGTCTGTGACACAGGAGTAATTGTGTGCATAACTAATTGTGTTGTGAGAGTTATAGTTGATTACTGTTTTGTGTATTTCGTAGCTTTATGAGCTATTAAATCCAGTACTTAATTTAACTCTTTTATTTCTAATTATAAGACCTCTATCCCAAAGAACTCATGGGAATTGCCCACATATAAAGTTTATGTCTCAAACTTGTAACAGTATTCTATTCTGTCATTTTACATTCGCCTCTCAACGAATTATTTCCCGACATTTTTCATCGCGTGCTCACGCTTGGCTTACTTGAAGGATCGTCAATCGATCACATCCTACGCACACGTGAACGTGAAAGTGGTATATTCTTGTTTCATTTAAGTCCGGTAAATTTTGACAGCTACTTATGGGCAATAATGTTTTATATTTTGTGATTTTTGGCACAATTCAGAGCATTTTTAGTTCTAAAATGAGGCGGAAATGTCAATTTCACCATTTATAATGCAAAGCGTGTCTTGCATTGTGCCACAAATCACAAAATATCAAAAAAATATTGTCCATAAGTAGCTGTCAAATTTTACCGAACTTATATGAAACGAAGTAAAAGTGGAGTCATCGTATTCCCGGTCGAAGAGTCCTTTTCACTCGTAGATCACTGTCCATATTTAAGAGGGCCTAAATGCATGTACTCCCCCCTGAACCGGGGCTCTAGACGGCGACCGCATCCTGCCGCCTCCATCGTCCCCTCTTCTCCTGTATACTGGCCGCGGGGTCGAGGGGTCAAGGCGGAGTGCGCGCTGTTTACCGTCCCGACAAGCAGGAACACGCTGAGAGTCCTTCATTGGCGCAATCTGTGCGCAGGATGTGACGTCACGAGAGTAGGCCGTGGGCACGAGGCACACCATTCCAGACTGCTGCTGCCTGCTACTGCAGCATCCGTTGTTTATTGCACGAATACACTCAAAAACCTCCATTAAATGCGCATCCGGCATACCCAGGCTCGCGAGGAGGTTGGGGAAGGGGGAGACGAAGGATGCAAAAGGGCGTAATGCCAAGGAGTCTGTGAGCCTAGGAGACACGGTCGGAAACAGGAAAATAACTTTAACATAACTGGATGTGAATATTCAAGAGATGTAGTGCTCTTATAATATTCTTTATTTAATGTACCAAGGCAAGACTTTGGTTTAAAAAAAATTACCTCTTATTTTAAGGTTCACAATATATTTGCGTTTAATATTTTGTTTGAGTAAAAGGGGGGGGGGCTGGTATTTAAACTACCCAAGAGCTAATTAATTCTGTCGGTGGCCATGAACATGCTTTATTAGAACAGGTTATGATGGCAGATATGCTTTGGTATTTCAGATATGTCACAATGTAGTGACTTTATCATGTTTACTTTGTAACGTTCAAGTAAAATGAAATGAACAATTTGTGTCAAACAAAATTAAACACCAACAGTCGATAGAAGAACGCTTAAAATGTTTGCATACAACACTGTCAAATTTTGCAAACTTGGAAAAGGAGGGTAAGTTAATTCCTGGGCAAAAATTGGTAACAGGACTTAACGTCGCGTCATAACTAGTAGGTCAGAGATTCAGAAAGAGGGTTGCGGCCATGTCTTGTCGTACGTGGAGTCCAACATACGAGATTTGAAAGGATCAATATTTCGCCATCACAAATGGTTCGACATAAATATAACGCTGGCACGACTTATCATGAAGTTAGCAAAAATGATCTTCTAGAATTGCCTTTTTTTCTACACTGACTTAGAAGTTATTTTCTTGCGGTCAAAAATTGGCAAAAACTGCTGATATTGTGGTTGGCATGTAAATCTTGATACACAGTACATATCTTGAATATTACGTCGTACAATGATAGGGCCACTACTGACTTGACTCTCTCATAGATACGTGCTACTGGGAAAATACTTTACGCCAGTTCAGTGACTTGAGTCTAGAGACTAGCGTGATGTGTATGCTGTGTCGCCCTTGGTCTTCCGCACTTCTGAGTGTCGAACATGAGGACTTATCTAATATAGACCTAGCGGTTAAGTATAGACTCGGTGCCAAGATGAAAGCTTGCAGCATCAGAATAGTATAGATGGTTCACGGCAAAGAGAGGACTTCTGATGGCCCCCAAACAATTTTTATTTTCCACCACTTTTTTAACATAAACTGTCACCCTATGTAGTAAATACATAGCATACCGAGAAGGTGTCCGAGTGTAAGACACCACATTTCTAGTGCAGACTTCAGGCATCATGCTTGCGCCAAATATTACTTGAAATGAGGACCTACAATATGAAGGGTGGGGAAAACGGAACCCCGCCGGGGATCGAACCCAGATCGCCTTAGTGGGAGGCAGTTGTAGGCACTGTGATAAAGTATATGATTATACTATGGTCCATAGCTAATATGTGTGTACCCAAAAAAAAATTAAATTATTATTAAGAGGATTCAAAAGTGTTGACTTGACCGCGAACAGACTATAGTCGGCGATATGAACCTGGGGGATGACTCACCGCTGTACGCCCGCGGCCAGTGAAGGCCAGTTGCGCTGCCTTCCATATAAGTACCTGCGGCGCGCAGCCTCCTGTCTTCCGGCGTTCCCTCGTAACATCTCCTTCACTTGTCTGCCGCCACGTACCCGGCAGTTCTTTTGGCGTAGTTATATATGCCGTACTTTATGAATGGAGCAGTTGATTTTTGTTGAAAGTATGTTTTCACCAGCTTGTTTCAATGCCTTATTATGTCATTGCCGTCTTTATAAGAAAGCCGGAATTTTAAATGTGACAACGCTGCATTTGGGACTAGCTGCTTGTCACAACTTGGCTGTCCTAGCCTCTGTAGCGTGTCTACGCGCAGCTTTAGGGTTGGTTCACAATTAAAAAACATAAGCACAGAACATATAACATATCAGTAGAAACTGCGCACGACCAGAAGTCTTGTGTAAAATTAATTCACAATTGTATTATTACTGTTATGTTTAGGCAATAAAAAATTTTACGACGAATTTGAACCATCCGTTGCTGTATAGAATACGACCGAAGTCCATTGAAACCTGTTTGTTTCTGTATTTCCTATTATGTACAAATACGATTCAACTTCAAAGTCCCAATGAAGTGCACGGTGTAAAACATTCGTTTTTAACATTAAAATTTCTTATTCTAGCTTTGTTTTATTCTTGTGTATTTATGGAGATTAAAACAACATGGCGTACATTTACTAAATCCTTTGCTGTGATTGGTTGCTATCATAAGCGCACGCACAAGAAATGTAAGTATTACAATTTCCTATGTCAGCATATCTATGCATACAACTCTTTTTGCAGTTGTAAATCGGTAGGTAAGAAAACGTAAAGGTTAGTTCTTGTGCGAACGACCTATGTTCCATGCTTATTGTGAACCCGCCCTTGGTGGCGTGTACACGTTTACACAAACTAAGGCAGCCAATGAGCGACCGGCAGCAGGCCGCCAATGCAGTGTTGCCACATGACTCTGGTCTTCTACTATAGACGTGCAAAACTGCAGCTGTGCTTCATGCACAGTGACTGGTTGTTTTTTTACCTCTCAACATGTTGCTATGCTAACCGCAAATCACAGACGTGTAGTGTCAACGTAACCTATTTTCACTGACACATTGAAATGAACGACGCCTCTGCACAAAGATATGCCGTCAGTAACCATGAAGCAGAGATGAAACAAGTTGGTAAACAATCCTTTTCACCAAAAGTTAGCGGCTCTATTTATGAATCACCATTTAGTGGCCAGTATTTTCTTGCCTCTAACTTCACGTTCTCTCACACTTGTACTCTACTGAAACGTTAATTCACAACATGTAATGGATTTAGTTTCTGAAAACTGCACTCGGTCTATACTGTATTGATGTTGCCAACTGAGATTTACAAGTATATATAGTTGATTTGAATAACATTACACCTTGAGGACTAAACCGGTGCTAATGTTTCGTGGATATTCAAATAATATTTTTTTTTTCGCCCACACAAAACAAATTGTTTGGAAACAAGACTGCAACTCCTATTGCAACAAACATTTAAATATCTCAGCAGCTGAGTTGGTAGTGACATAAGCATTTAGATGGACTTAAACAGATGTTAATTCTGCCACCGATTATAGGTATTTTGAATCAATGGTTGATAAACTTGATTATGATCTGCCACAGCTTTTTACGTAAGACAAATATCTGCAGTTAATTGTGTCAGTGTTTTCCACTAAAAAGATTGCCAAATATTATTGTAGTTGTTTAGAACTGAATGATACTTATTTTTTTCGCCTAGGTTTCAAGTTGGGACTTTTTGGATAGTTGGCAACACTGATGTTAAACTCTGTTCGTGCCGTTCACTCATCACACCTGACGCAGAACTGGGCTCGCGTTCGGTAGGCAGGCCATCCTGATATCTGAGGGCGCTTACTGTTACAGTATGGTGCAGTGTAAGACAGCATTTACTGTTCTTTCGATGAAATTGACATTTCGGGTTCTTTTAAGTATCTAAAATGTCGTCTGACACTGCACTAGACAAGTAACGTACAGAAACAGTCAAGCGCCTTTAAAGCTATCATGTACTGAAGTTATGCGAAACGATGTATAGCCTAAGGTAACTCGGAGAAAGATACCAGTCATATAGATCTTTACGTTTCGTTTATTATTATTTAATCTTTATTTTTACGAAACCTATTACTAGAGGCACGAGTATTTCGCATATTCATCTGGCAACAACCTAGACTTCTCAGTTCTACACGTGTACCGACTGAAGCCGAATATCCATTGGCTTCTGACAGTACACACGTGTAGCACGTGATATCTCCACGACTTATTTCCTTATTTATTACTTGCTTGCAGTCGTTAAATGTGTTGAAACCACTCTTGTCTAATCACAGAAAGAGGAGTGAAGTATACGTTATTGACGTTCAACCTGACCTAGAATCAATACGCGAAATAATCGTGCCTATGCCTATAGATAGGACTAGGAAAAATTCGCGAGTTCAATGTCCTGCATGCTAGAATGCAATGTCCTATGCACAATCAAGCCCCGTCTATTCGTTCATCGTCTGCTGTCTGAGTAGCAGGTAATGGACAAATGGTAGGGCTTCGGTAAACACAGGATAATGGATTCTAGCATGTTGGTCGTTGAACTGCGAACTATTCCTAGCCCTACCTATAGATAGAAGTACGTAAATTTCGCAGATACATTCCAGGTCAGGTTGAACGCCAATTATGTATACTTCATTGTCGTGTCTGTGACTTGCTGGCGGCTGTTACGAAACGTGTTTGACTACTGCAAGCCAGTAGTAAATAAGGAAATAATGCGAAGTGGTATAGCTTGCTAAATGCTTGTACGGTTATAAGCCAATAGATAATCGATTGTGGCCAGTGGGTGTACAGGACTGAGAAGTCTAGGCTGCTGCCAGATGAATCCGCGATATTGACGTGCCTCTACCTATACAGCATTACTGACTTACACAAATATCCAACGAAAATAGTATTCTATAGTCATATTTCAAATCTGCTGAGTATTGCATCTTCCGCGGAGTCACCTCACATATCGGGATGGATGAATAAATAAACTTGACTTTCTAAAGAGCTCAGTTCACCAGGAACAGCGTATACACGCTAGCTTCGCTGTTCCCACGCTGTTTCTTGAGCACGGCTGGCTATTCACGAAACCACCTTGTACGTGCGCGGAATTTCAACTTCACTTGCTGTTTTTTTTTCTCCGAAAAAAGAAATATATTGGAGTTGAAACATTAGTCATATTTCTCTATATAAACTTGAACCACGTGGAAAAAACGTTACTGTGAACCTAATAGCATTACCCACATTAGAAACCAAAAAGAGGTTTTGGTACTTTCCAGCTCGTTACTTTGTATCTACGGTGAATTCTGGTCAGTTACAACGATATAAGGAGTATAGCTTTCAAAAATTAAAACTTTTATGATTATCTAAATTTTGTTGATGTTTTTTGTGAAGTCATTAGGCTATAAGAAAAACTAAAACACATTGTTTAAACTTTACAAGTAAAGTTTCTGGACCATTAGCTATTCGAAGACATGCCTATGATTTCTCTAAGAAACGTATTTTTGCCTTTTTAGAAGAGTTAACATTTATATAAAATGTGGCAAAATATTCGTGTATTTAATCAGGCCTACATTAAATTTTCGTTAGCTGAATTCGCTAATTAAGTTACATATCCAAACTTTGGAAAGAAGTGTTTCGTTGTCACCATAGTTTCAGATCGATAAGTCATTTAGTATTTTTTTAACGGCTACACATTAAAAAAAAACACCAAAATCGTGACTAACACATATTCACAAATATGCAACCAAAAATAAGTTTGACCTCAAAATTTTACGTCGTTCGGTGTTTATTTATTGGCTAGAATTACACAAAAACATAAATACAGTTTGTTTCATGTGAGAATTCCATTTTTTGACCGTTGTGAATATCAAGTGTACCTATTTATACAGGAATATACTTTCTATTTTGATAAATTGCAGAGTTTGAGGACCAGCTAAGTGTATTTGTTCAAGAATCACGTGCAGCAGTGAAGAACACTGCTTATTTCATGGAAACAGCCGTAAAAAGAGATGCCTACAACAACTGTCAAAAAGTGGAATTCTTATATGAGACAGATTATAATTGTGTGGACTACCCATCGTCCTTAATGTGTAGCAAAGAGGAAAAACATTCATAGTGAATTCCCAATTTAATATTTGCTTTTGTTAATATCACTGTAAATAGGTTTTTTCTGGAACAAATCGTTGGTAACCCAGTTCCCAGAAAAATTCAATGAGATCTAAAACGTTGTTACTGTAAAAGGAGTGAATTTACAAGAAAAGAGCCTAACTACTAAGATGTATGATTTCCATTCTTCGCCATGCTAAAACACAGATGTGTCTGGTATTGAGGTATTTGGTACGGAGCTTGGCGGTGTATATAGAGGTCGAGGAGAGGAGTGAGAGAGATACGGGGTCAAGGGTCATGTCTGCCGCCGCCCGTTGACAAGTATACTCTGAGCTGCTGTATGCGACGTCACCGCTGTCCTGGGAGGTCGCTGGTCCTGTCACGAGCTGCGTCAGCCCGTCTTTAACCTTGAAACCCGCCTTACACGATCACGTATCTTCTGCGCAAGGGGGAAGAAATTGCACGTGCATCTAGACACACGGTGAAGCCGCTTCGGTTGGTGCATGCACCAACACTTAGCAGCAGGGGCGTTAAGGCCTCGATCGTTTTGCAGTGACTTCGAAAATATTTTTTAAAACGCAAATTTATACATATATCAAAAATTCATTCTTACAGTTTTAACAATTATTTATCATCGTTTGTATCTGAATTTTTCTGTTGCAATACACCAAACGGATTTTTAGATTTTTGGCCCTGAAATATCACACATTTTGTTGTCAAAATAAGCCAAAATGATGTGAAATAATTTTTTTGCTAGCAAACGGTACATTATTTAAAAAACGCTCTGACAAAATAGTGTATCGTATAACTGGACAGTCTCAAATTTTTTTTTCAAAGCATTTGGTTAGAAAATATTAGAGTTATTTACAATTGTTTTGTTTAGATTCAGCGAGCAGCATTTCTTTGGTATTTTAAACGAATCCAAACCAAGACGACAGTCTCACTAGAGTCCCGTTCAGTTAAATACATTCGGTAGCCTTGTTTGATCGTGTTTGAAGCTAAACATGTTTGCGAGGTTACAAGACTAAAAATAATAAACTCGAACTATCTAACCTCAACAAACTTGGAACCTGAAACGTACCGTATTTAATTATTGTCGCACCTAACTCAACATTCGTGACTTTGTAACCATCATATTGTATCTACGCTGTAACAAACTTCCTAAATGTTTAGGAAGTAATGAACCTAAACGCAGTATGGTACAGTTACCATACTTCCGTCTTGTAAATACGCAAACTTTTACACTTGTTACAATACAAGTCTGGTATCTTTAGTATACGCTTGACTGTTTTATAAAAAAGTTTAGTAGTGCTACCATGGATGTCGGGAAAATATTCTACCATACCTACTTGCTTAGTGCTCCTATACGCACGTGTGGCAAATTTACAAACTATTTTTAGAATCAGAAGTCGGGTTGTAGTCGGCGTTTACGAAACACATTAAATATATAAAGGAATATAAAAAATATATATTTCTGTCTCCTTCCCAGCCACATTCCAATTGGATTTGTTCTCCGCGGATGGTTGTACAGATCGCAACTTAAGAGGCCTCCCTACCCGCGCTTTAAACAAGTTGCAGCGAGTTACGAATATTCACACACACACTTCAAGCTGTGTCACTGTAATTTTAAAAATCCGGCACTTCTATTATAAACATTATTTTTAGGTCCCTCAAATTAGTCAAAAACTGCTTTTTCGGGCCGCCGTATCTGGAAATAACAACTGGATTCGAAAAATACAACTGTAGAAACAAGCGTTAAACTTTAACTACGCTGCCCACAAATAAAATAATATGGTCGCATCTTAAAGTCTCATAGGAAAAATAATAATATTAAAGCACTGCACGCCAGCTGAGTGGCTTGCGCGGAGAGGCGATAATACATTACATACGTCGGTCAATAACACTCTTACCACTTCTGCCTCACACTCACACAAACACAGCATAGAATGTCGACCATTTTCATGAACTGTCTCTCGTAACAAGACCCGTATTCGCTCGTCTGTCGCTGATCAGGACATGCAGATTCCCGCCCACGTGCCAAGTTTCACTCCTCGCGACCCGCTTAGGCCCCTGCCGTGAATCATCGCTAATCTTCCCTGCTACTCGGCATCAAACAATGCCACTTCAGGGCACGCCCCGGATACCACGCCGTCACTAGACGTAGCCGACTACAACCTGACGTGTTATTCGTAAGCCTGGTTTACACCAACGATAACATTGCTTATAACACGTGTTTTCAACAAAGTTACTAACAACATTGTTGCCAACATTATGTTACTAACTTTTTAAACCAATATTTTGTTGAAAACATTTGCTAGCAACAAAAGTTATGCATTTTAGAAATATGTTAATAACTTTGTCACCAACACTATTTATATCATTATTTTCCCAACCCATTTTAGGGCGATCCAGATCAAAGGATGTAGGTAACAAATGTTGCTAGCAGTGTTATCAGCAATGTTGTAGGCATTTTTGTCATCAACATAGCTATTAACATCCGTTTATCATTCTTACAACTTTGTTAATAACATCAGCAGTGTTACTAACATATTTGCTATCTACATTGCTATAAAACAGCGCACCATACGTTAGAATTTGTTGATAATATTGTTGTAACAAACATTTTGTAATTAACATTGTTGCTGTTATTTTTTCGGTGTAAACTGGGCTTTACTCGATGACCTCCACATTAAAGATCACCCGAGTTAGAATTCCGACGCTTTACGGTCCGTTCATCGAGCGAGGTGGTGCAGTGGTATAACACGATTCCTGGTCCATCAATATATAATTTCGCTTTTCTATAGATTTGTTCAAATCAATCCAGGCAAATTCCAGGATAGTTTTCTAGTTCTGAGCAGGCCCTCGTAACTGGAATATAGAAAACAAATTCTTAACCGAAGATTGCCGAAATCCCGCTCCTCCAAAGATCAACATATGCGACGAAAATGTTGCAATGAAATAACAACGAAACATAAGTAATGAATCTATACCAACGTATGTCGTTGCCAATTGTTTTATTCAGTACGTTGAAAATTTTAATGCAACGAAAACTGTACTGTGAACATGGAAATTCTTGAAAGTCCTTCCATCATTGAACTACGTGTTATGACGTTGGTATTAGGGAAGGGGGGGATGTAGCCTACTTCTTCGGCGAAAATTAGGTTCTCATATAAAATAGGAGTTAGGACTGTCTTCTTACATGCTCCCTGGTATTGACCATGGCCGCTTCACTCTGCGAGAGCATGGTCCGTAAACGTTTATTGACATTTTTAGGAGTCTAACATTCAATAAATAACAGCTAAAAAAGTTTCATTCTAGGAAATTTAAGACAGTTTTTTATTTCAAATCCAGTAATTCCTGAAAGTAATATATGAATGCGATTTATATAGGTCTCTACGTATCCCGTGACACCGTTACTGAGTGCAAATTTGGACGTTGACATGCCATTATACAAAACTATGAAAGCTAAGAAATGTTCATTACAATGAAATATAATTGCTGTGTGTGTCTATACTAAACTTACCAAATCTCGCACAAATATGAAAATTATTAAAATAATTAAAATTTGCGTTGACCCGCCTCTTTAGGTAAGACCAGCTTATAATATGTTATTTTAGGTTACGTCAGGGTATGTCGCTTTTTTCCCAGGGGCAAATCGGATAATCCCCCTAAAGTCGGCTACACACTATCCTTAATTCTTAAACTAAATTATTTACCTAGGCCTATTCATAAATTTCGACTGCGATTTTATACCAGAATTACGTAGCAAAACTTCTGTGTTGTGTACACACTACCGTTGTTTACGAACATGTTTCCGGTACATCAAGAAGAAAAATTAATTTGTGATGTTGGTTGCTACATTCCAAAAAGTTTAACTGTAAAATTCCCGAAAACTATTTCACTACAACAATACATACGTGTAATTGCCAAATAAGTGAAACAATCGTGTATTATTTAGGTTTTGTAAACTTCGACGGTCGTTTGTTCAGTAGGAAACAAGAATTTCACTGTTATTCAAATCATATTGGCAACACTGCTTGCATACTTTGCAAGTGGCTGAAACTGTGCCTTGCGCAAGCGCGTGAACATACACTACGATGAAAAATAGGACGGGTTACATCTGTGAAATTAAGTAGAGAATTCTGTCTGGAACCAGCGTACTTGCTGTACATACTGCCGCAGTGCTACTTGCACTGAAATATGTACGTAATTCGGTGCTGAATTATGGATAGTGTGTGCCCGGCTTAAGAGATAGTGGACCGGACGCGTGAGACGTGCTGTAGCGAGGTACGGAAAGTATTTTTTATAGTGTCACTATTCAAAATGTTTCTAATGTGTTTATCTACTAAAGGAAAACACGCTTCAAACTGCGTCCCTATGATTTACAAAATGCCGTCCGCTTCATAAAAAAAAAAAAAAAAAAAGGATTCCCAAGCTCCTTAAAATTGCTTTTAAAAAATTACATTTTCACGTTGCTGTGGCTGAGAAAATATCTATAGTAATAGTAAAACTAAGCCATAAAAACATCCATTGGACATTACCATAAACTTTCCACAAATAAAACAACAGGGTCATCGCTTGAAGTCCCATTGAAAAACTGTTTCTACGAAAATACTGTACGCTAGTTTAGTCCTTCGCGCCTAGAGGCGTTTGACGGACGTATTATATTCGACTTATTGCCTCCCCAGTTTCCGTGCCTCAAACGTAAAGACAAAGCTACCGCCCACTAACTCTTAAGGGCGCTCCCTACCCGCGCGTGAGAGACTCAAAAGCGAAGGAGCTGTAAGGTCGACCTTGAAGCGCGCATCATATGCCGCGTCACTTCAACGAGCCAAGCGCTGAACTAGCGTACAAGGTTCCCTCCGAACGGTTTTTACTATGGAACATTAAGCTGTGACTATACAATTTAATTGTTGGAATGTCTGCAACTAAGTTCAGTGAAGTTTGCAATCTGAGTTTCACATACATCAGGTTAGTACATTTTGAGGTACGGAAGTCTGAAAAGGCCGTTTTTTAGCCATGATGGAGGGCTTAGAAACCGTGATTTTAATAAGCGTGGCGTCCTAAGAGTGCGTTGTAGATAAATAAAAGCTGAACACATAAATTGATTTCTACGCTTTTTTCGAAGCCAATATGGATAAAATACTCAATGACAATCCTAGATAAAGGTATTTGCCAACTTTATGAGTAAATATTTATCCAGAATTACTAATTCGTAACGCGTGAACTCTTGCGGCGCAGTTAAATGTACAAGTTTCCGGCGTCAGCGATCGTGCCTCAGAAGTTCGTAACACTGGAAACAATTTTGTTTAAAATGTTGGCTAAAACTGTTGTATTGTTTAATTTTCGTAAATTGGCATCAAGAAACCTACAGTTACAGATAATGCTTTAATTATGTACCACACCCTCTTAACACTAAGGTTCCGACATTATCTGAAGTTTGTTTTCTTTTCGTACGTTAGCAAAACGGGCACACGTGGAATGTTTTCGTAAAGAAAACCTGTTTACGAACACAGCAACGAATTTGAAACGTGAGTTAGGCGGGCGTCTTAATACACCAATACGAGAAAAATCCTTCTAAGGGGCAACAGTTTCAGTCGCCCCCCAGTGTCGCGACGGAGACACGAGATGAGCTCAGATGAGCTCGACGAGTCCAAGACTTCCCAGCCGCCGTCACGGTCCTCGCAGCCACCTCGGTGGAACAGGTTCTCCGGGTCTACGGGCTTGCGACACGACCGGCGCCTCCCCCCCCCCTCCCTCCTACATGGCCCGCGCGGCGAGGCAATTATCATACGCCGGCAACAAGTGGCGCGATCAACGGCCCACAGCCACGGCTGCTATGTGCTGTCATGCGTGCTTGCTCTTCAGTGACATGCTTCCTGCATCCGCTACCGCCGAGGAACCTACCACATTGTCGTCCCGTTCTGCGACTTATCAATAATACTACCGTAAGCGGGGGTGAACTTTAGACACGTGGGGGTGACTTTCGAACATTACGAAAATATTTTTAGCAATTAAGGTATCGTTGAATAAAGAAATTTTCTTAAGATGACTTCCGAATAATGAATATCCACATTACATTGAATTAATATTTACTCACAACTGACAACTGTGGAAAATGCAAATAGTACAAAAGAATCCCAAAGTCAAAACCACGTGTCCACCACGGTTAAGTTATTACAAGTCACTGCCCTGGACGCTGACACGCTCGATTAGGATGGTGGATTCATAAACTTAAGGGCGCGGTCTACCGCAATTTTCATCACCATTATTTAATTTTTTATTAGCACCAGACATTTTTTTTCTTATTTTAGACACAAAATACGACTAAATTTGACTCTTATTAATTTTTTTTTTATCTGTCATAGTTTTCGCGTAATGGCTTATTAAAGTCATATTTTGCATGTTTCCGTTTTAACGACTACGCTAAAACCAACTGATATACCAAACTCAAAAAAATCACAGTGGATAAAGACATTGCAGACTACAATGACATGCTCATAAAATTAAAGAAAAAAAGTATTTGTATTTTTTAAAAATTATTGAATTTTTTAAATTTTAATTTTGAGTTTCAGCTTTTTTTTTTTTTAATTCAAATAATTTTTATTATTTATTTTTATGAGCATATCATTGTAGCCTGCAATGTCTTTATCCACTGTGATTTTTTTGAGTTTGGTATATCAGTTGGTTTTAGTGTGGTCGTTGAAACGGAAACATGCAAAATATGACTTTAAGAAGCCATTACGCGAAAACTATGTCAGATAAAAAAATTTAAGAAGAGTCAAATTTAGTCGTATTTTTTGTCTAAAATAAGAAAAAAAATGTCTGGTGCTAATAAAAAATTAAATAATGGTGATGAAAATTGCGGTAGACCGCGCTACAGGCGGTTTCAGAAATACTTTTAAAAAGTTTGAAGGTGCCTTCCTTACACCAAAACAAGAAAAAAACTCCGTATAAACACAGGTCCGGAAATCCTTACTTTTTGAGTTATCGGGTTTAGTTCTGTGTGTTGCGAGGTAACCAGTAATAAAAATTATGTTAGCTAATTGAATAGTATTACGGATACAAGTATGCTGATACCCTCAGTCGTATCCGCTATGGCGGATGTGGGAATATTTGACCTGGTGTAACATTGCATGATCTGACGTGTGTATGTGTGTGAGGAAGCAAGAAGATGTAATGACGAACATTTACAGTGAGTTTCTGAGCTTATGGTAGTTTCATCGATGACTGGATTCAGTTTCTTGGACGTACTCCATTGCAAATTGAACGACTGTCAAAGAAAACTAAACAAATAAAAGAAAACCATAATATAAGCAGAGTATGCTTAGTCAGCAAGATACGTACACAACAAGAAATTCCAAAATGGAATCGGGTCAAATGTACGTATCTTGCTGACTAAGCATACTCTGCTTACATTATGGTTTTCTTTTATTTGTTTAGTTTTCTTTGACAGTCATTCAATTTGCAATGGAGTACGTCCAAGAAACTGAATCCAGTCATGCACTCCCATTGCACAGTTCTTTCGAAGATCATAGTTTCATCGATGACTCACAGTAAATATTTGAAATGACACCCTCTTGCTTCCTTACACACATAAACATGTTGCACCATGTCAAATTCACCCACATTCGTCATAGAGGATACAAATGAGGGTATCAGAGTACTTGTATCCATAATACCATTCAATTATGACATTACTTTTACTACTGGTTACCTTGCAACACAGAGAAATAAACCTTCATTCACAACTCAAAAACTAAATTTCAGGACTTATGATTATTTTCAGTTTTTTTTTTTGTAAAGAAGCCGCCCTCCAAGTTTGTAAAAAGTATTTATGGAACATCTTGCATAAATAGGATGGCCATCTACCTGAAAAATTTGGAATACCTGGAATTATCAGGGAAATAGTGGCCACCTGGAATTACCAAGAAAATTTCATGGGATTATTTGTCCGCCTGGAAAATGTTAGTGAATGTTCTTGCCTGGCTCATTTTGAACTTCCGTCAAAGTGGCATTATAAAAATAATAAGGTTTTAAGATAATTATTTTTATTTCTTGTTGAAAACAATTATCCTCGTGTATATGTAATTATACGCCACTGTCTGGTTCGTTCTTATTTTTTGTTGAATTTGTGTCTCCATATGAGAATACGTTGAATCAATTGTCAAAAAAAAAAAAAAAAAAGCTTGTGAAAAAAAGTCTGGGAATTTTCTTTCTTGTAATAATTGGCTTCAGTGTAACCACAGGCCTGTAAAACCTGGAATCATCAGGAGAATTGTGGCTACCTGAAAACATCAGGAAAATTTCAAGGAATTTTTTCATCCGTTTCGTTTCGAGAGAATTGTTGTATTTTTGTAATAAAAAAACCGTTATGTACTGTCCGCGCGCCAACTTTGAGTCCCTGCATGGCGGGTATGCGTTTTTCGTCCGTCAATATATAAAAGAACAAGGCTGATAGCATGTCGCCACACACGCTAGTCGTAGTAACGTCTTTAGTTAGGATGTGTTTGCATCACCGTGTTACTGTAGCGTACATAACGTTTAGGACGAAAAACACTTACACGCCAGGGACTCAGAGATGGCGCGTGGATAGTAGACGCGATTATAATTCATTGTCAGGTTTTATGTTATTTTCGCACAATTTTGGTCAAGTTCAGTGGTTGGACAACACAAGAGTGTTAAAAAGAACTTGTTTACCTTTATTGGTAAATTCATTGGATAAAACAACAATAATTTGTTTTCATACCTGTGAAAAATCAGGGAAATGTTTTTTTCCTCTCGGGGAAATCCTAATCAGGGAATTTTCTTTGTTGCAATGTGTGGTCATCCTGTGTTTGTCGTATTTGTGACTGTGCTCCAGATATGTTTAGAAAGTTGAAACTTTAAAGAAGGGTGAAATATTAACCCGGTGCAAATGAGGGACATTAACTCTCTGCTCTGATTAATTTTGGAGAATCATAAACCCGTAGTATTTCGATTTGCGTGTTAGAAAGTCGCTATATTATCTCTGTTTACCATTTTCGGCAGAAAGGTTTTAATTTATTTAAGAGTAGCGGAATCCTGATTCAGAAATCATGACTCACGACAGACCTTGTACTAGTTTCCGCTTGCCCGCCTTACTATACCAGCCCAGACGTGGTGTGCTAACACTGCCAGTTCCCAAGAACTTGAGTGTCATGTAGTTAGTCCCACGACGTCATCTGCTGTTTTTATCTCATTTGTAACATGTTATTTTCCTTGTTTGTAACGCTGATTTCATTTCGGGAGAGGGGGTGCAAATAGCAAACCAAGTAATTCCACAAAAATTACAATAACCTGAACATTAACCAGAACACATAAGTAAACCTCTCCTTTTACATTAACATGCATTACAGTTAAAGAATGCGACCGTAATTTACTTTATCTAGCTTCAAACTTTGCTCAAACTATGGCATGGTTTCGGGTTTCGGAAGGGGTGACATATCCCGTCCCCCCTCTTCAGCGTACACCCGTATAAGCGTGTGTAAATCACATATATTCTGTACGAAACACCAAGCCACATACAACTTATTGTTCTAAGGTGTAACTGAATATGTTTTTCCTCTCATTACTCCGACTTGAGGTTCTGTTGATTTTTTCCCCGTGATTTTACTGGCTGTTGATATTTTCTCTCCTCCCCCCCCCCCCCCCCTGTTTTTTGCAGTAATTTTTTAGTTCGGTTCAGCTTTCAGACGCCATAAAAAGTAATACAATACTGTATTCAGGCCTTGTTACGGAGTTTTGCAGTGATTTCGAAAATATTTTTTTTATTGCTACCTAATACTCATATCAAAATTTCGCTGCACAGTGACACTTACATGTTATAATTTGTAGCTGAATTTTTTTGTAGAATTATACTGAACGATTTTTTAGATTTCAGTACTCAAAGTACCACGTTTTTCGTCGTGAAAATAAGCAAAATGAAGGAAATTATTTTTATGCTGGCGAATGGTACATTATTTAAAAAATACGCGTCTACAGTATTGTGCATCGTGTGATTGCACATTGACCCAAATTTTTTCAAAACTCTTGGTTAAAAAATATTTGAGTTATTGGCCCCAGTTTGAAAAAAACTCGGGAACAAGCCCTTCACAATGACGGCATTTATATTGCGTCTGGTGCGACTTCACACTATTCATTCGCCTCGGCAGCAACTTATGCACGTGATATAGTAGACCGTAGCGCTCCCACATTCGCGGCGGTGTCTCAGCACAACTACAATTTACAGCTCGGGGCAAGACTCGGAACACACGACGCCAAACAGCCTTGATGGGACGGAGAAGCTACAGAGTTGCCAACTGAGAAAGACGTTCAACATCGGGGAAAGTAAAACTTCTAAACGTGCGCCACTAATGTCTGGCATAAGTAATTCAGTCAACCTCAGGTTATATTTTGTTCAACTGTCTGGCAACTTTCAAGCCGCTAATAAATGTGCCTTGGATTCACGGGCAAGTAGACTTGATTGTACATACATACACGTCCAGGCAAATCCACACTTTCTTCATAGGCAAGAAGAGAAACTACGAAAACAGCGCGTGAACCATGCTGTAGCGTGGTATGTAACGTATTTTTTCTTGTATAAATATTAAAATTGTTTCTAATGAGTTTATCTACGAAAAGTTCACGTTGCTGTAGCTGAGAAAATATCAACCGTAATCGTAAAACAATATCATTGAAACCTGCATTGGACTTTACCACATACTTTCCATATATCAAATAACAGGGTCATCGCTTGAAGTCCCATTGAAAAAATTATACGAAAACACTGCACGCTAGTTTAGTACTTCGCGCTCAGAGGCGACGAGGTGCTTGACGTATACGAGTTATTTGAAACTGAACTATAACAAGGTCAGAAGTACTGTAACAACAACTATTGTTTGAAACGTAAATTCAGTGTGAAGTCTGGCTCAAGAGTGCGTGGTAGATAAATAAACGCTGAAAACATCATATGATTTAGACGCTTTTTTCGAAGCCAATATGGATACAATACTCAATGACAATCCTAGATAATGGTATCTACCAACTTTATGAGTAAATATTTATCCAGAATTACATATTCGTTACGCGTGATCTCTTGCGCCGCAGTTAAATGCACGAGATTCCAGCGTCAGAGATTGTGCCTCACAAGTTCGTAACACTGGAAACAATTATGTTTAAAACGTTGGCTAAAACTATTCTCTAGGATTGCATTGTTTAATTTTCGCAGTTGGCTTCAAGAAACCTACAGTTATAGATTAATGCTTTTAGCGTTGAATTTTGTAGCGCGCCCTCTTAAGAGGAGAGTGAAAAGATTTCAAGTGTCCGCATTTGACACGTAGGAACAAAGGAGAGCCATAGTACGATCGACGGGAAGCATATCGCCTCTATTCACAGCACGACAAACTGGCATGCAAGGCTTTCCTTCTAGTCTTTCCCCTACGGGACGCTAAGCTGTGTCCCTAAAATTCTATTTTTTTATACTTTTAAGGCCAACGCACACGTCTCGTTTTTCACTTTACGAATGTAGGAACTATAGAAACGCAGTTCCAGGTGTGTGTTATTTTCGTAAATAAACGTAATAGGAATAAGCCAATCTATTTCGCGTGAAAAAGAATACGCGTGATAATCTACATCACTATCCATACTCACCTGGCAACTTTTCCCGCGTTAGAAGGCTATAAGCAAGCGACGATAAAGCCGACTCTGGCATACGTATCATAATGCTTTATCATCCCTACACGCACGATACTGAACTGGTGCGCGGGCTTTCCACCGTATGGCCTTTTATTAAGACTTGAAGAGGCGACCCCACCCACCATTCGACAAAAACTATTTTCTGCATTGACAGGAGGAGAATATTGCTAAGACTAGGAATGAGGAAAGATTTTACGAATTTATGTTTACAATAATTTTTAAAGAATGAAAAATACTTATTTGGACACAACTTTGAGGATATTGAAAAAAACCAGCCTACAAGATCTTATAGCAATGTGAATTGCACAGAGCTGAAAAAAAAAACATTTGTCAGTGGTGCCATTAGGTTCGTTAGGTACCCGGCCCCATCCATAGGGCCACGATTTTGTCGCGAGAATATTTTTCCCCACTTTGTTTCAGTGTCTCACGTGCACATCGACAGCTGTGCAGCATGGTTATTGGCAGCGTGTCTTTGTTCTGACACGTTTCTTATTTCACTGCACCAATTAGAATAAGGTTATTGTGACTCCGTACGTCTGTAATTTGCCAATGCAACAAGTGAGATTCAAACCACCCAATCACAAACGATGTAGCAGAGCTGCATACGTGCACATAACTCGTTGAAACCACAAGATGCAGAAATCTTTTCTCGATAAAATCGTTGCCCCTATCCATCAACTTAACCTGTAAACCCCTGTTCTTCCTGTCGCTAGGGTTGTGGTGCAGGCAGCGCCCTTAGTTATGGTTAGCATACGCATTCGATAACATGTTGCTATTGTACCTTCTTGCGTCTTTTAAATGCACACAGTTTTTGCAACATTACATTGAGTGTAAAGATATTTAGTTTGACAAAATTGATAAATCCAAGCTGTACAATTTATTTCCCCTAAATGACTTAATTGTTTAAAAAATTAATATTATAAAAATAGCCTATATAGTTGTCATCGCACTAATTATGATCCTAAAATACGTACAAAAATATGCCAAGATATCACTAATTTAACAGTTTTGAAATCCATTCTTAATTAACTCTTTGTCTCATTCTTCCTCTCTTTCTTCCTCTCTTTCTCCCCCTCAACCCATTGTTCCTTATTAAGCTGCATGTAAAAATAAACTACTATAAATCGACCTAGAAAACTTAGATATTATTACGAGAAAAATATTAACACCAATAATTTTTCATATATGAACATAAAACAAAAATAACTCAGAAACTGCTAGAGCTAAACTTCACACTTTTAGTATCGAGGATTATTTAAAGCACTTAACTATTGTTCCCTAAATCGCTTCCAGCGACTGCAGGAAACTAATTTCTTCCCCGGAAAGGTTGATTTCAAGGATGCTAAGCTCGATTTATTTTGAACTTGAACGAAGGCATTGATGTCATCACTGATGACTCATCAGTGCTAACTGATAAATGCATCTGACCAGAACAGGAAAAACTTGTTTGCATTAATTCCAGTGATAATGTCGCAAACTACAAAACTACGAGTTCAAACAAGGTCTGAGCGGGTAACCAAGAATGTGTGTTTGTTCTCTTTGTATACGGCAGGGCATGGTGATTAAGGAGAGCGGGGAGGGCGAAGGCAAAATAAAGTAAAGAGCGAGATAGAAAGAGAGTGAAATGTGAGGAAAACTACGCCTCGAGCGTTTCACATCGGTTAGCCTTCAAGGAGCCAGTGAAGTTTCCGACACAGTTGGCTACGCCCGGGGCCGAAGATTTTTTTTTTTTTTTGCGTGGCAGGGAGGGGAAGGGGGGAAGAGGCTTGAAAACCAGTTCTCGCTATGCAACACTACCTATCGTTCTCGTAGGCCACGCCGGCGATTCGCTACGTCACATACTAAGATGATTAATTACATAGCTGAATTGCGTCAGCAGCTCCGCTGCGCTAGTGTCAGATCACTTTACCGTGTTTTTAATGAGTTTAAGGCTGTTTCGCTCACTTTAAGATATTTCCTCTTTAAATTTTTATTAGAATAAGGCACCACAACGGAATAAAAAGGAGCTATTCATTATGTGATACCACGTTTCGACACAGCGCGAATGAACCATTCTAGCACTAATCTATAGAAGTATATAAAATTAATGTCTGTAGCGTATGCGTTTCTATACCATTCATTCAATTGCGATGGAACTTTGGCGAGTTGTGCGAGTGCCCGCGGAGGTGTCCGAGAAAAATATCCGTAGCCACGAGGGGGAGGGGTGGGTGAGCAAAATGATGCGGGGTGGCAGAAGGGCGATATAAAAAAAATAAGGAAGATTTGTTTTTAAATGGTTATAGATAATAATAGGCGTTGTGGCCGAAGGCAGGTTTAGAACTACGGCGGAGAGGGGAGGGAGCAGGTGAAAACTGTCATTAATGACCATTATTATTGTTTTACACCATTTAGAATTTTCAAAAAATTAAATATAAAAATTAGTCAGGGAAATTATTTTTAGTAAATTAAGAAACAACTACTGTAATTTTAATTTTAATATTATAGCTTTTAAGAAATTTAAAGTGCTAAAAATGTTTTACCAAAAAATTTTATTACATATATTATGCATGTTAAAAATAGCAATATATATATATATATATATATATATATATATATATATATATATATATATATATACCGTGTATATATGTACTAATTAC
Organism: Medauroidea extradentata; assembly: GCA_003012365.1. Lineage (NCBI taxonomy): Eukaryota > Metazoa > Arthropoda > Insecta > Phasmatodea > Phasmatidae > Medauroidea > Medauroidea extradentata. The sequence continues at coordinate 13,138 of PNEQ01036584.1, read as the reverse complement.
TTAAAATATTTTGGAGTACTTGTACTGAACATTCACACGACTCAAAGAGACATGAATTGAAAACTAATCGAACGAAGTAGCGGATTATCCGGATTTTACAAGTGGGAACCGTGCCGGATGATGCCGTTGATCGGCGGGTTTTTTCGGGGTCTCCCGTTTTCCTCGCCTATCCATTCCGGTGCTGTTCCATACTCGCCTCATGTCACCCTTCACCAGCGCTAAAGACCTCGATGTTAAGCGCTGAACAAAATCTCTTACTCACTCACTAACAGCTATAGGAAAAACCATTCATCCCGTGCAGTATGCCCATTTATTTGAACATTCCCGCTTATATTACGAATTGCTCACGTTTCCTAAAACCAAGGGGAAGACGGAAGAGAAAATTCTCCAGCGGGAATGAAGATTTCAAATATTTCTGTCGGCGTCCCGGCTTGTCATCCGTCAAGCACAGACCTTGCGGTCTACTTGGCGTCGTCCCAACTGTCGCCTGTTTAGTTTGAGGAAGTTGAGCTGCAGCCCTACTTTGATGAAGTTGGTAGCTTGTCGTAGATGTTTCTGACTGCCAGCCTTGTGAAGGCAAAGTATCCTTCTTCAGTCCGCCTGTGTTCTGTCAGCGCGCGGTCACGGCCGCTCTACGTTCAACCTTCACCCAGTTACTTTCTAAACAAGGAAGTTGTCGAGGAACACCTGGTTATGTATTCTAATAAATCACATCTTTGTAATTAGCAATGCATGAATCCACAGTCAAATAATAAGAACATCATTGATGACCTATTTTATTTAATTGTATTGTCTTTGTTGCTTCCTATTTTATGAAAATAGCTAGAATTATAAACTGAATTAAACGACTTAAGAGTGTGTGGTAGATAAATAAACGCTGAAAATATCAATTGATTTATACGCTTTTTTCGAAGCCAATATGGATATAGAACTCGGTGACAATCCTAGATAATGGTATTTGTCAACTTTACGAGTAAATATTTATCCAGAATTACTAATTCGTTACGTGCGATCTCTTGCGCCGCAGTTAAATGCACGAGGTTCCGGCGCCAGAGATTGTGCCTCAGAAGTTCGCAACACTTGAAACTATTTTGTTTAAAACGTTGGCTAAAACTATTGTCTAGGATTGTTATTGTTTCAATTTAAGCAAATTGGCTTCAAGAAACCTACAGTTACAGATTAATGCTTTTAGCGTTGAATTATGTACCACGCGCTCTTAAGGCTCGGTCCCTATAGCGTGTATCCTGTACGGTTTTGTTACAATATAGTCACAAAAACTGTCGTGTTAACGTATAATTTGGGTGCAATAAGTAAATCAAATTATAAATACAGAACAAATACTTGCTTAACTGAACACGCCCTAATTATTTCTTAAGAGTTCAATTTCCGTCCTTATACTGTACCGCGAGGTAAATAGAATTCATGCTATAATCGCAAATTTTACTTTTTTCTTCTCAGAACTTCAAAAAGTGAAATATCAAATATGGCGACTAATGTCGAGCTTTAATGGATTTTTTTTTAGATCTCTAACGAATCTTGCGAAATACTAAATCACACGACAATGTTCGGATCGATCCATACTAAATTGAAAATCCTTAAACTGCTAACATTAATCACTAATAGCTAAATTACTAAATCGTTACACTAAAACAGCCTCGCTTCCTCGTGTGTTATCCTATCGATCGTCGGTACTGCATAGTGTGTTTCCGCGCTGACCTGCAAGCGGAGCAAATCCACGTGGCCAGTCGGACATAACAGTTAGCCAGATGACGATGGTAGTGACCGTTGTATTTTAGCTGCCGTCAGCTGGAGGAAGATATTAGCAGCCCACTTCCCCTTCTAAGGCGCTAACACCTCCCAAACCAGGCTATCTTCGTCTGCCACCAGAGGCGCTTACGAAAACCTCATTCGAGCTTCTCGATAGAGTAGATATTACTCGAAAAATATTTCAAAAATCTTGAGCGAGTACAGTCTACTCGCGTTCAAAATCTCAAAAATATTCAACTGATCTACTAAAGACCTACCTCACCCCCCGAGCAGGACAGATAGTCGCCAGCAGACGAAGCACACGAAAGAGCGCGTAAAAAGTAAACAAACATAGGCTACCGCGTGTGTACACAAAATAAAATCTATTTTCGGTGGTTAACTCTAGCATGTTTGGACAGTCTACATTCCTAGTAACGAATGCCATACACTTTTATTGCATCAGTAGAAAATTATATTCTGCACCAAACCTCAAGGTATAAGGCTGTTCAGGATTAACTGAGCACAGCTTACAATCTTCTGCCAGCCATTATGCCGCCATCTTTACAATTTTAAATACGAAAACTTCCGTGTAACAGAAAAACTAGTGTAAACATATCACAACTCTAAAAATTTTATTTGTATAACCCCAGTAAATACACTTTTATAAGTGCTGGGAAGTGATCACTTTAAGGCCTCGCTCTTTAGTTGCAGTGGTTTCGAATATATATTTTTTTTCTAACGCAAATTAATACATGTATCAAAAATTCATTCTTACAGTTTTAACACTAATGTATATCATTGTTTGTATCTGAATTTTCCTATTGCAATACACCTGCCCCGAAATATCACATATTTCGTTGTGAAACTAAACTAAAATGAAGCAAAATATTTTTTTTGGTAGCAAACGGTAGGTATATTATTTTAAAAAAAAACTATTTGGTAAAATTGTGTATCGTATAACTGTACATAGTTTCAAATTTTTTCAAAGCATTTGGTTAAAAAATATTCGAGTAATTTGAAATTGTTTGAAATAAATGAAAGAACATGGCCTTGAACCACCTTATAACTTTGTACGCGCCGTGTTGGAATCGCTGAGGGTCGCTCATCACATCTCTGCTCCCACAGGACACAATAGTACGCACATATGTACAACGACGCAGAGACTTTATTATCTGTGGGACGCGGGGTGACGCCTCCAGCACACAGGCACACACGTGGGCGAAGATCGCGGGGTGTTGTTATCGTGCCCCGCGGGGCCGCATGACGAGTCCTGGCAGGAAGTCCTCGTGTGCTGGCGACTGATTGCCAGGTCCTTGTCGCGAGACAAGGGAACACGTAGTCACACAAGGGTGTCAGCTGCCCTGCTTCCTGCTGCTCACGATAACTGCACCCGGCGATGAGTCGCTCATCACGCCGATAACAATGTGGACGACTTCTTTCGGGAGTCGTGAGTTGCGTTCAAGCACCACGCACGTCGTCGCTGGACCCCAGATGAGGTTGTGGTTATAGACTTTCAGAGGGGGTCATGTTCCTGTTATGTAGGCGCAGCCCTAGATTTTACCTTTGTAGCATGGGTGGGTACATCACGTGCTCGTATTTTTGGAAATAAAAAATAATAATTACATTAGATCAGTCCTTTAATTTACATTTAAATTTCATTTAATTTTCTTTAATTCATAGGTTATTTTCGCATCAGTGTTCGAGAATTTTTTTTTACAAATTTCCTTTCGTTTTGCCACTTGGTTTAAAACACGAATATTACTTTCAAAATCCACTGCACCACAGTTCAATGTATTGCGCATAAGAGTGATGGCGCACTGGCTTTACCCCTCAGAGTCGCCTTTACTGCTTCTGCGGTTTTGAAGGAAGGGGCATGGAAAGGTAAGAGTCGAGCGAACGACTGGAACACTCAATCGTCGATCAAATCTAAACTACTCATCATAATTCAATGAGATTTTTCGCAAGTAGATATTCTATTATCGGACGTTTATTTATATAACACTGGGCGGTAGTATGCTTTGCTTTCGAGTAAATAATTAAAAACGGTATTTAGAAAAATAAGGGATTGAAAATACAAAATCCATAAAAATGGAAAACTGTAATTTTTATAATTGTTAGTACTTTATTATCCAGAACTCTATAACAACCGAATTAAAAAAAAAATCAGCTTTAGATTTTAAAATAATTTTAATCTCCAAAAATCTCTGCTCGGTGGTTTACGGATGTCTTATCACCTAACAATAGTCTTTATACTTTTGCCTGATTTTGTCATTTTCTCTTCCAAGAATGATGCCTGGCAGCTCTACTGTGTTGACCTTTATATATTCTGACATCCTGGAAAAACAGTACAAAACACTTTAGAAGAGAATTATCAAAATCAGACAAACGTATTCTGACATACTACTCTAAACGAGTTAATGATGTTCAAGTGCTACGAAATGATGTTTTATTTTCATTAAATAGTGTTAGGTTTTTTCTGAACGGTACTTGTAAGTAAGTATAGTTTCATTTCAGCTCGTTTAGTTTTCTCGAAATGGTGCAATAAAGTTAAAATTTGCTTGTTACACTGCCATGCAAATACTTAAAACCAAACCCAATTGACTTACTCAAATGAAATAATTGACATAAAATAACACGCCATTGGTATAGATGGTGAAATTCCGCGAATTCAATTACCTGCATGTTAGAATAGAATATCCTATGCATACTCAAGTCCCGACTATTTGTCCACTATCTGCTACTCAGTGGAACAGCAGACAATGAACGCATAGACATGGCTTGAGTACGAATAGGATATTTGATTCTAGCATGCAAGTTATTGAATTCGCGAAATTTCACTATATCTAGCCATGGGTAGAGACACGTAAAATTCACGTTATTTTCTGACAGCTGACCATCCAAGTGACTATAGGCTCGTTCAACGTCTCCCGCTGGCCGATATTGGCGTGGCTTGCCGCGGAGAATGCTTACACGGTAGAGAGGCCAATCTCTGTAAAGACGTAAATGACAACACAAAAAAAGTTCGTGGCCAGTTGAATCGCATATTATGCTCTGTTATGTATAGGAAAGGGAAGTTTAGTATGATACCAATGATAAAGCGAATTTTACACGTCTTTAGCAATGGGCTACGTAACCTCACATTTATAAACCCACTACGTAATAATTTGAATCTTTAAAGAAATCGCAAAAGTAAAGGGGGAAAAAAATTAGTAATTCAGTAATTTTTTAAATACAAAAGTTGGCCACCGTGAGTTTGTTTTCTAATATTAGGTTACGTAGCGGATGGCATGTTATTCCACTGTGAATTGTTCCGTTTAAGTAAACCAACTGGTTTCCGCTATTTACACGACAGCCAGCGTAATATACAAATTTTGACTTTGACGCGACATTATGAGAAAACTGTGAGAGCTAGAATAGAAAACTTATACTTAGGACCCGGTAGTTTTCGTGAAAAGATGTTTGCCCCACTTTGTTTCAGTGTCTTACGTGCACACCTGCAGCTCAACTGCATGATTATTGACAAGCGTGTTTTTGTGCAGAGTCGTTTTTCATTAGATTGTGCCAATCAGTACACGGATAACTGTGACGCAACACGTCTATGATTTGCGGGTTTAACTGCAAGACGCTGGGTGTCACGGCATCCAATCACTGACCACATAGCAGAGCTGCAGGTGCGCACGTAAGGCACTGAAACAAAGTGATGCAAAAATATTTTCGCGGAAACTACCGGGCCCTAGCTATACTATTTCGAAAATATAAAATGTTATATTAAAAGCACGTGAACACCTTTAAGAGCTGGCACATGCACATCGACGCAGCGTGTTAGCATAAAGTGTTGTTAAGAAATACTACTAAACATGCGTTCCATTTACACACGAAAATAAAACATTTCAAACTATGCTTCTCTGTTTTTGTTTTTTAGGTGTCATCATTAGAAACATAGTTTCGGAGCACCTTAAAATGGCCACAAACCGGTTTCTTTCAGACTGCTTCCGCATATAAAATACCGATCGCAATCGTAGAACAAAAATATACAAGAATGGACTAGACTTTTACTTCCCACTTTCCGTAAAAAAAATATGGTCTCCGCTTAAAGTCACATAGTAAAAAGCCAACGACCGAAACCTTGCACGTCATTTTCATGGCCCGCGCATAAAGGCGACACGTTCGTTGACACACGAGCCAGTCTAGACCTTATCGCCTGCCTGTTTCCTTACCTCAGAAGTAGTATCTAGCGCCTGCTGTATAGGGCTCTTAAGGTTGTTCACGTGGCAAAAATTCAAAATTTTATATTTGCTTGGCATTGTGTTAGTTTTATAGACGTTACTTGTAACAATATTTTCCACTTGTAGAAATTTTTTAGCTCTCATAGTTTTCCCATAGCGGCGTGTCAAAGTGAGTATTTGCAAGTTACACGAACATAGGTTTAACAAAAACCAAGTAACTTACGCGAATGAATTAATTTACACTGAAATTACATATAATGGGCACTATGCTAAAAGATTTAAAAACCGAAAACAAAGTCATTTTGTCTTTTTTTAAAAATTGCCACAAATGAGGTAAATTTTCGTCATTTTCGGATTTTTTAAAAAGTACAAAGGAATTCCATTCTGTGTTTTTAAATCTTTTAGCACAGTGCCCATTATATCTAATTTCAGTGTAAATTATTTCATTCGCGTAAGTTACTTGGTTTTTGTAAAACCTATGTTCGTGTAACTTGCAAATACTCACTTTGACACGCCGCTATGGGAAAACTATGAGAGCTAAAAAATTTATACAAGTGGAAAATATAGTTACAAGTATCGTCTATAAAAATAACAATATGCTAAGCAAATATAAAATTTTGAATTTTTGCCACGTGAAAGCCCTTAAGAGGTCTCCCTAGATAGGCTGCGTTTTTGTGTGTGAGGCAGGAGCGGTAAGGTTGCCGTTGACCGACGTATGTATTACATTATCGCCTCTCCGTGCTAGCTACTCAGCTGGCGTGCAGTGCTTTAATATTATCAGTTTTCCTATGGGACGTTAAGCGGTGACCATATTATTTTATTAGTGGGCATCGCAGTTCAAAGTATAACCCTTTTAGTTGTGTTTTTCGAATACGGTTGTAATTTTTTCAGATATGGCAGTTTGAAAGAGCCCTTTCTGGCCATTTTGAAGGGCCCGAAAATGGTGTTTCCAATAAATGTACCAAATTATTAAAACTATAGCGACATTTTTTGAAATGTGTGTTATTTTCGTAGATATACAAATATGATGCACGTTGAACGGTTCCGTCAAAAAAGAATAGTCTTAACTCGCTGCAACGCCTTTGAAACGCAGTTGGGGAGGCCCCTTAAGATGGCGTGGTACATAATTCAAAACTAAAAGCATGAACCTACAACTGTAGGTTTCTTGAAGCCAATTTACTTAAATTGAAACAATATCAATCCTAGGCAATAGTTTTGGCCAACGTTATAAACAAAATAGTTTCCAGAGTTACGAACTTCCGAGGCACAATCTCTGACGTCGGAACCTCGTGCATTTAACTGCGGCGCAAGAGATCACGCGTAACGAATGAGTAATTATGGATAAATATTTACTCATAAATTTGGCAAATACCATTATCTAGGATTCTCATCGAGTATTTTATCCATATTGGCTTCGAAAAAAAGCGTACAAATCGATTGATGTTTTCAGTGTTTATTTATCTACCTCGCACTCTTAATAAGTGAAGCCTTGTATATGGGGGCGTAGACCGGAGAAGAAGCGCGCCTCATCTCGAGCGCTGAACTGTGTCGCCGGGGAAGGGCGGGTGGTATCGGCTCCGGGCAGGCGACGTAATTAATAACCGCTCCCATTAGCGGACTGTCGGCCGGCTAATGGGGCTCGACAGCGACGTCATGCGTCCGCTGCAAAGGTCGACACCCCCAGCGACTCGACATTTTCGCCAGTTCATATTCCAAGACAAGCTAGCTGCCCTGTGTAACAAATCTTCTTGTTCCTTACACATGCTTAGAAATTATTATTTATCTTGGAAAAAAAAACTTGAGTGTTTGCTAGATTACAACGTACGTTCGTCTTACCACAAGATTACTTGTCTTTCGCTTGAACTTGGAGTTGTTACCCGATTTGACTGAGCCAATAAGAAACTCGTAATTGTCACATTTGATACATATTCTTTGTCTGCAGACAGCTAGGTTATGTCAACGTCAAATGTCACACACATTGCATCAAACTGCAGTGTTTAAAGGGTATGTTGGCACAAACATTTTTCGTAATATACCACCATCTCTACATATGCCTCACATCAATTTCTTATGACAGTGCGGAGCACAAGATGAATCGAGACAAGAATGAATTACTATGTGAGGTGATAATTTACACGAAAATATGTTTTCAATTTCCTCCTAAAATAAGTACAGTAAAGTGGGAGTAATGCTACCCTGAAAATCGACTTAAAATTATTATATTTGTATTTACTTTACCTTTCTTTTGTTAAATCACCATTCAAAATTTCGTTAATTTTCATGGTTGCATTAAGCCCTATGTATTAACTTCTTAAGGACAAATTTAAAAAAAGTATTAAACACGTTTTATACGTTCTTCTAAGTGCATAAAAAAGGCCACAATGACGGTTAAGGACTAAAAGAACAGCACATATGAAAACACAGCGGCCGAAATGGTTGTAGAAACGACAACAGAACTAATATAACACACACGATCGATGTTTGGTCCGTGTTTGTTTCATTTCCACTTTTTCCGTTTTTGGCTACTATTGTTAGAGATGATGGTATATCGCGAAAATGTTTTGTGCCAAGATAGCCTTGAAAACACTGACACAACGTAGCTGTCTGCAGACATCAAAATTACAATATCGGGATTCTTATTGGCTCAGTCAAATAGGGCAACAGCTCCACGTACAAGCGAAAGCCAGTTATCTTTTCATAAGCTGAGCGTATGTTGAAATCCATTAAACAGTCAACTTTTCCCGCGATAAACCATCATCTCTAACTATTGTCTATCGACTACATTCCTATTTCAGAATTGTTTGTATGTTTGTTGGTCATGGCCGCTCATGGCTACCCTGATTTGTTTATTCTGCGAGTTGTTTTCCTGACATTTCCAGTTAAGATTCTTCTTCTTCTTTTTGAGCCTTTCTGGACTCAAAATTTCAAAGTAGCAAACTGACGGTTTCCTCACATTCCATGAGCTTTTCGGTAACTATCACACATATCTTAGCAACATTACTTTATTAATTTCGGGTAGGTGTATTCTTTCGTCGCCATCGTATCCTACAAGGTATCATTCAGTAGCTTGGTCATCCTTTTTTCTTCACTTTTAAACTGGAATATGAACATTTCAAACAGACCCAATTATTCCCAGATGTTTGATTCTACGTTTCTTAAACATCCAAAACTCAAATGGACTGATACCTTATTCAGACGAGTTTCATGTTATGTTTAAAATATAGACTGCAGGAAAACAAAAGAATTAAGTCCTAGAACATGAACAACAATTAAACTAAGAAGTGTGGTTTTCCAGCGGCTCAACATTCACTAGCAATGTCGTATATCCAACGATCCACTTCAGTTTGTTACGCACCATGGCCGTCTTTAGTAGAAAACCGGAGTCTTGAATGTGGCCTGCTGCCGGTCGCTCATTGGCTGCCCTAGTCAGTGTAGACGTGTACAAGCCACTAAAGTTGCATCTATACACGTTGCAGTGACTAGGGTGGCCAAGAAGTAACAAGCAGTAGGCCCCCGATGCAGTGTTGCCACATTCAAGACTCCGGCCTAGTTGTCCGGTATTGGTATATGGCGTGTAGTGTAGAGGCCGGAAAAATTCTCGGATTAACTGACCTATAGGAACCGGTGACTTTCACGAACATATTTTTGTCCCAACTTGTTTCAATGTCGTGCGCGTACACCTACATCTCTGCTTCGTGGTTATTGTCAAAGTATATTTGAGAAGAGGCGTCGCTAATTTGACTGCACCAATCAGAACTAGGTAACTTCGACACCACACGTCTGTGACTAGCGAGTAGAACCACAAGACTAAAGACTGTTGAAAACGTCCAATCACTGAGCACGAAGCAGAGCTGCAGGTGTGCACATGGGGCAAAAATCTAAGCAGACGTCAGCTACTTGCTGCTTGTTGACAGAGTCATATCACATGACTGGGCCATCATTTAGTTGCTTCGTTATTATTGGCTTAGCACCCTTCGGAAGGTGTCAAATAAGTCAAGAGCCGATTGCAAAAGTGACACGAACTTAGTTGTTTAAATTCTACCTTGCTCCCAAAAGTAATTCTTCAGGTGTCTAATGGTGTGTTGATGGTTGCAGGTGGTGGAGCTCGGTCCAGGAGCGGTGCCCGCCGACACGCTGGAGCTGGAGCTGGCGCGCTGCAAGGAACTACGGCTGCTGGAGGACGCCCTGGGCGGCGCGAGGGCCCTCACCAGGGTGGTGGTACGTGGCGCCGGCCGCCTCCAGCTGCGGCGACACGCCTTCCGCGGTGCAGGCGGGGCACACGCCGCTCTCCACGTGCATTCGTGCGGCGGCGTCGTCGTCGAGAGCCACGCCTTCCGCGGCGCCACCGCACCTCTCTCCGCCACGCTGAGAGGCTGCGCGCACGTCGTCCTGCAGGGTTCCGCCTTCTCCTGGCTGCTCGCCGTCGAGGTGCGCGACGTGCCGAGGTTAGAGCTCGCCCAGCACGCCTTCGCCTTCGAGTCGCGCTCCACCGGTCGGCATGGCCCTGCCACCACGGTGAGCACCACCTACCACCCCACCACAATCCATCCCTGGGGCGAGAGCACTTCGTCTATCTAGCTACAGATCGGGGAGCTTCAACGTCCTTTCTGCCAGTCCTCCGTAGCATAGTCGATTAGGTGCCAGTCTATTGTGCGATATATCCTGGATTAGAATCCCGGTTCGGGCATGGATGTAGTGTTGTCCCCATCGACTCTTAAAACCGCATTGTTAAAGAGCCGTAAAACCCTCTCACCACAACAATCTGTCTGCTGGCCGCAGATTAATTATCATTAGTAAATATGGTGAAATTTCGCGAATTCAATTAAATATCGTATGCATACTCAAGCCCTGTCTATTTGTTCATTGCCTGCTGTTTCACTATGTAGCAGCTAGTGGACAAAAGGTCGGGACTTGAGTATACATAGAATATTTGATTCTAACATGCAGGTCATTGAATTCGAGAAATTTCATCATCTCTAATCACTAGGGATGGTGGTTTATCGCGGGAGAAGTTAACTGTTTGCCAGGCTTCAGTGTCTGACGTTTTTTTAGAGACATGAAAATTTTGCGTTTTCTTTTAGGCAAAAGCTAGAATTCCAGCAACTGTACATTCGTGTCACTTTCGCAATTGTTCCTGGACTTATTTGACACCTTCTGAAAGTTGCTGAGCCAATAAGAAACATGTAACTAAACAAATACCCATTTCACTGGGGAAGCGAGCAGCTAATGAACAGCTGCAGTATGCTTCAGTTCATACATGTTCTTGGAGGCTAGCCTACAGGACAGTGAACCCGCGAATTTTTCTCCGGTCCCTACGTTTTTCTATCGGTACTGGTGAGTCCCTATTTGACTCGGTCAGTGCTAGTTCTGGTGTGTTACTAGAGATCGGAAAAATTCGTGGGTCCACTGACGTTTAGACTGACCTCCAAGAATGTGTGTGTATTCAAGCAGATGACAGCTACTCATTGGCTGCTCTCTGACATAGTCATGTCACATGACTAGGCCTTCAGATAGTTGCTTCGTTATTATTGGCTCAGCGACCTCCAGCAGGTGTCCAATAAGTCAACAGACGATTGTTAAAGTGACACGAACTTATGCAGTTGTTTCAATTATAGCTAGAACCTAAACGAAAAAGCGAATTCTTCAGGTTTCTAATTACCACTGAACGTCAGTAATTCGTCTGTAGAACGCTAAACCGTGCTACATAACCGTCAAAACATACAAGGCGGAAGAAGCTACACTGACTTGGAGACTACGCTGACAGAAATGATTCTCGCGGTTTTCCATCTTTAATTACCGTTTACCATTACTAGAGACCGGAAAAATTCGCGTGTTCACTGACCTTAGACTAGTCTCCAAGAACATGTGTGTATTCAAGCAGACATTATCTGCTCACTGGCTGCTTGATGACGCAGGTATATGGGTCTGCATTTAGTTGCTTCTGTACTATTGGCTAAGTGACTTAGTCACGGACCAATTGCGAAATGGCACGAACATACAGTTTCTGGAACTCTAGCTTGGGGCCAAAAGAAAACGCGAATTGTTCAGGTCTCTAACCATTACCGACTATTTACACAGACGCAGCGCAACGCAGGTGCAGAGAAAGTATAGTAAGTCTTCGCTTGCAGTCAGTTGGAGTTGAATACACCCACGCGTTTCTTCGACTGCGCATGCGCCAACACAGCAGATGGACTTAGCGTCGAAGCATTTAATAGCTAGATTTACAGCTATTTAGCATCCATCACCTGGCCTTCTTGCACTTCTCTGTATATGTATTTAATTCTTCTACAGCACAACCATACGCTGAGCAGGTTCAAATTTTGCATTGCACTCATAATGTAGAGATATTGAACCGGCCTCCTTAGTGTAGTCGGTTAGGCGTAGGTCTACTGTGATTGAGGTCCCGGAAACGAATCCCTGCTCGGGCATGGATGTTGTGTTGCCCCTTCATCACACTTCACCCTCATTGGCTCTTAATACCTCGTTGTTAAAGGGTAGTAAAACCTCAGCTCACCTCACCTTAATTTGCCTCCTGGACTCATCAGTCCCGTGTGCACCCGACCATCAGCTACTGTCTGTGAATGTTTTCATGCAAAGTTGTTTGTAACTGACGCACATATATAATGCGCGTTTAGTAGTTTCGGCAAAAACAAAATTATAGCAACTCGTAGCAACGGATTTCAAGCGCAAATAACATTGCTGTGGATTTCTCTCCCAGTTCCTGCCATTGTGTCAATTTGCATGTCACCGTCTCTAGTCACCTCACTGTCTACGAGACGTCCCTGCGTCGCAACTCAGTACTTGCGTGTACACAGTGGCAGAACGTTAATTATAGTTGGGTCACACCGCCAGTGTTGCGAGAAACATCACAACGAATTTGTGAACGTAAAATAATTGTCAGACTTGTTGGAAGTGCGCTTCTCATGCTGCTGATTTTGTGATAAAACTGGCTTGTCATTTGGGTAATAGCCTAGGCGTTCATTACAGGAAAAAATGACTGTTATTAGATTCCAGTCTACTGTATATGTGGCCAAGTTGAACGCGTATTGACTGGGCCAATGACAATTCTAGCACATCACTTATCTAATGAAGGTTTATGATTCGTTTGTTAACAGACTGGGTCAAGTAATTATCGAATCATGTAAGGCGTCATTCTAGGAAAATAT
>PNEQ01036583.1:60144-72509 GCA_003012365.1 Medauroidea extradentata | reverse complement strand
GCCAATTATAAACTAACACAATCTCCAATAACACATGCATGGCGGGCCAGGATGCCATGCTCAGGGAGGGTTACTTACCTTATTCTCTTATCTGTACCCTCGACGACAGCAACAAGCTAATAACTATGTGTGTCCATCTCTTAAAAACTTATGGTAGAGCTACTATAACTCGCCTTAGCAATGCATGAGGATACTAAGGATCTTTTAGGAAACAGCGGTAGTACAATGAAAAGAGAAGATAAAAAAAACAATAATAAGATAGATAATTATTTAAGTTACGTGACTCTCAGGCTGACTCCATACTAGAACAGTTATTTAACATTACCATGAATAAAAATATATGGGGGAACTTAACTTAAACTTTGTAAATAAGAAGTCGATAACCCTATTCGGTTCGCAAATTTCCATTTAATAAACGACTTAGAATTTCACAACAAAATCTCAGTATCACAATGAAGGTTCATCTCATTAACGCTCAGTGTCCAACTACGAAAGGTCTTTATCCAGTCTTATAACGACAAAACAAGAGACTGGTCCTAATCACAACATAAGGCTCAACTCTGGCCGTTTACCTCATCAAATTCTCCAAATACTAACTTATCAAGAGATTAATAATAACATTCATCTTATATTTAATTATCTCACCGGTGTCTGAACTTCAATTACATACGCTATACTCTTAATACTGCAAAAGCATATGACTCGTTGGTACTGAGGCTTCCCGACTTTATAAAAGGACTTCGCCTGTTCCTTCAACTCTCAACAAAAATCCATTTTTAATCCTGAGACAAAATTACATTACAATACGATTATCATTACAATAGCCTATATGTCAGGGGTGCATGGGTGTAAGGTTCATAAACTACATTGTCACATTAACGAAAATCAATTAAAACAATCATAATAAGGGACTTATTCCCTGCATGACTATACTCATCCTGTAGAACTAGGCATTGTGGTCTTCACAGGCCCCTCCGGCAGCCTCTTCACAGGAAACAAGAATCACCGACCCGTCCGCCCTCCTCGAGGACTCAACATACAAGCCAACACGTCCGTCGCTCGACGCCGCCATCACACCACACAACATGTCCGTCACACTCTCCGATCAACACACAACTCTAAAAACACGTCCGTCGCGTGTCGCACCCATCATTCTCAAAAACACGTCCGTCCCGCTCTCCGATCAACACACAACAACCCCAACACGTCGTTCGCTCATCGCGTCCACCTCGACAACTCCCGAACATGTCTCCTAATTCGAACATCTCTGCCTTCAAGCCCCGCCTATGCTACCTTTGTCTTCCACGCTTATTCGCCCATACCTTCACTCCACTGGCAAGCCCCGCCTATGCTACTTTCGTACTCAAACCTCATTCGTCTCTATCTTACCCCGCCCAAGTACAGGGTACATGCACCGTCTGCAGTCGGTCAGCACTCTGTACCTGGGAAACTCTTCCCCGTTCCCCGCGGTAAGCCCTAACTCGTCGTTTTCAGGCCCACACGACTAAACACATCCCACAGCCCATTCAGATATCCTATCGGCCCCTAACGTCAGCGCTCTCCTCTGGCACCAAGCCCGTCGGTCATGTACTCGCCGCACGATAACTAACTCCAGATGCGGTCTCAGCGTCCCACGCCTTGTTATTGCTACAGCCTCCGATAACGAATACTGCCTCGTCCCGCACTTCACTGGCGTACGCTACGTGAGCCTAGCTCACCTCTTAGCAGAGACTACGTGTGCTGTCTGCCTGCCTCTCTCACGAAAGCCAACTAACATAAAACCTTACCCGGTATAACAATTATTAAGTTCAAATAAAAGCAGAATTAAAACACCAACACAACATTGAAAAGTTTATAAGTCTGAATAAAAAAAGCAAAACCTCCGGGAAAAAAAAAACCGAAAATCCACAAAGACAAACTAACTGACAAAAAAACCCGTAACAATATGGACACATGCTACATCATTTAATGTCCTTAATTTTCTGCATATTTTCTACAAACAACAGAAATAACCACGCTTTACCCCATTATACATGTACGTATACATTAATAAAATATGGGAGAAGAAGTAAAAAAATATGTTGAAAAGATAATTTTATACTAAGCATAAATTACCATTTTCTAAATAAAGAAATTCTTCATTGTTTTCTAAGTAATCATATTTATATTGAAAATTCTTGGCTACTACTACTACTCTTAGAAAAACTAAATTATCATGCCCATACAGAAAGCTAACACTCTAGACGTACCAGTATGAAAATTTATGGAAAACATACAACATAATAACTTCGAATAAATAAACCAGACTGAGCCAGCACTTTACGGGCGCATACATTCATTTATTGAAAAATGTAATATTTATTTCCGTATATATTTCTCAAGTCCCATTTAGCAAAAAAAAGTGTTGTCTCGGTAAACAACGCACATTACAAGAAAATTTAATTTGTTTGACTGAAATTTCCCCAACAGTTCTGTGGCCACAGCGACTGAAGTTTATCTTTCCTGTGTAACTCGCACTGATATACGATTGTGTGCTCCCGAAAACTAACAAATCAAAAGTATTTCCTTTATTAAAGTTTTTCTCACGTACGTTTCTTCAGAGAGCCTGATTTGTTACTGATTTTGTGAATAACTTATGTTATCTCGGTACATGTTTTGTTACAATCTTTAACTACAAAAATCACGTGTGATAAGTAGTTAAGTGTGTAGTGTAGCCATTTATTTTTCGGACATGAAACATCCACACATCGAATAAATGAAGAATTCCCATTAAAAGATTCTCCCAAAAGGAATAATGAATATAATGATAATTTTTCAATTTCAAAAATATTTAATATATGATTCAAACAAATAATTTTAAATTATAAAACATATATAAATAAAATAATATATAGTAATTGGGGGTGACTTTGAACACGCTGGGTGGCTTTCGAATACTTTTGCATTAACATTATTTTCTATAATGGAGATGTTACCTTTTTTAAATGTATATTTATTCAAATGTGCATTTTATTTAATGAATTACGGCACCACACTTTCTTTATTTGCATCCGCATAGCTCGAGAAAAATATAAATATAAAGTTCGTTTATTTTAATTCAGTAAAAATGAGTGCCTCCATGTTGATTTCCCTGGGACGTCATGGACTTGTTACTGCATGTCTGTGTACTCTAGCAACTTACGTTTAATTCGTGAAATTGCGTCAAATCTAGTTGTCTGTGTGGTAAGAACGGGTGTGGCTGGAACTCCGAGTAGCTAAAGTGTCGACAGTAGCTCCTTTGTGCAGCAATACAGTAAAATTTACTCCAAATGAAATATTAACTACAGCACCGTGTGACAATACAAGACGTACTGCGTGATTTCTAAAAAAAAATGAAACCTAAAACAGTCTGCTATTAGCGACAAATACATCGCTTATGTATGCAATTGTTATTGCAATTGATTGTGTACAGTATGACACGGTAAGTATGAAATCAATACGTTCTTTTAAGTTGAAAGTTGCAACCAAATCTCGACATCTGTTCAATTTATTGTATTTTTGCTCTTCCTATAGACGAGTTCCGTAACAAAAAGCCCTAGAGAATCAAATGGTTTGCAAAATGCCACAATCCAAAAAGCTCGCCAAAACTTGGCCGACAGGCATTTATAACACACGATCGCGCCTCTCGAAACTTCGACGTTATTCAACCATCACCTGTTGATCAGACTAGACTGGCGCTATGGAACAGGGGACCGGGATGGTGTTGACAGATTCGTCCAGTGCCCCCGGAAGGTCACCACATGCTGAAAGAACTAGAATGACCCACAGTGCACGACTGCACTGTGGCACGACAGCATCCATCACCACATCCCTCACAAGCCTGCTACGTAAAGTAAGGCCATCGGCCTGTGTGCACTACTGGGGCACTGCCCACAAAGCAATAAACAAGTGCTGCAGTGACAACAACCACTGCAGGCTTCTAGGAGTAATGAATTAAAGATCTCAGACTGAAAGATTGTAACAGAACACTCTAGACCTCCTCGACCCTAGCTGTAATGAAGTTACTTCCCGAAAACCGATACTCTGTAAAATTATAAACCAAATTTACTTTCCTACCTATTTTGAGTATGATGAGAAGTGAAAACAAACAAAATAAAACTCCAGATTTAGCATCGTGACAGTTAGTTGCATATGAAGTTAATCAAACACGTGTTACTTTACGGCAACGAAATTATAAAGTTAAACATATGTACTCTGTCCACTCTAAGGTTGCAGCAGAAATACAAATTGCTAACGAAATAAATCGAAGCAATTTAGTTATATTTTGATTCCTCAAAATGTGTTTGCACCATAGCACAGTTACATTGTATTTTTCAATATTTCAGATTAAATTTACGCTGTGAAAAATTTTTTATTGTCAATCACCTGAATGAATTAGCTGCAACCTTAGAATGGATAGAGTATAGTGTGGGGTTAAGGAATACTGTAGAGCATTAGCTGTAGCGTGCAACCACAAGTGCACATTGCGATGACCATAAACGTGTTTGGGTCATCACATATATGTTGTGCGGGAATTGTAGTTAGTGCATCAGATGCCTCGCGTGGATTGGACTGGCGCGCATGCTTTCTGCGCATAGGGAGGTGGCGCCACGCGGCTGTGAGTGCGCGAAGGTGAAGAGGCTCGGCCAAGAGCTATTTTTTCGGCTGTTATTGGTCCCGGGAGCGCATCGGAGTTATTCCGCGTTTGAAGCCGTAAGTCGGGAAGGTGGGTCAATGCAACATACCAGAACGGTTGTTGTTTGTGGAACTCGAAGTGCATGAGGACACAGGCATATTCTAACATCGTTAGTGAGTGACATTCACGGAGTTTATGTCCAGTTTTAAGGTAGTTGTACTGAACAGATTTTATAGCAAGTGTTTCATTGTCCACATAATGTTGTTGTAATCAGAGTAATAATTTTTCTTTGTAATAGTACATTGTGTGTCTTGTTTGTATAATTACTATAATGCTGGTGTTTGTGATTGTAGGTTGGATCAATAGAACATGATGGTTAAATTGTATTTTATAAGAGCTTTCTTGGTAATTTACTCCCCAATTTGCTCTCTTTGTTTTGATTAATATTTTCAATTTGGTTTGGTTTAAGTTTGCCATTCTTGTACATAATCCTTAATACTTCAGAATTTCCTGCAGGTATTATTTACACTTAATTTGAACTTGTTTCACTCTCTACCCTAGGGAGTGTAACAAGTGATCCTGCGCCACACTCTGCTACGCCTTTAGGTTGATGATATTTTGTGTATTTGTGACTTTGTGCAAGTATAAATTGAATTGATAGCATTCAGTAGGGAACACAAATGTGAACTGCGCATGGAAAAATATTGTTATAAGCGGTAGTGTTGGGGTTTTGGTACCTCAGTACTCACTATTTTGTCTGCTATGTATATTTTGCATAATATATGTGTGTTGTGCACATTTTGGAGAAATGCATTGATTTATAATTTTGTTATAATACCTTAAGATGGTAACTAGTTGGATTTATATGTTAGATGTAGCTACTTACTAAGTAGTAAATTTGCAGGCCACCAAAGTGGCCTGTTCAGAAGAGGAGGGTATAGAGATACTACGGCAAAAGTTTGTAGCTGTAATCAAAAAGGGTAAAGAGCTCTTGAATGTTTTACGAAGGGAGAGGGACTCTCCGATAAAGGTGAATGTGCTGGTTTTTTAACTAAGCAACAATTGATCTTAAGGTCATTAAAAGAGTTGCCTCAACTAACTACCTTTGGAGTTTTCAGTTAATTTAATTTAATGAAAGCAGTTAATAGACAATGTCGTAGTAATTTGTTATTAGGGGATTACGAGATGCTTGAAAGGCTAATTCCCGAATGTCCGGGGGTAGCTTTGGAATTATTGTTGCAGGCGGTCGAACAGGGCTTTTGGGCAACCCATTAGAGAAAAGTTTTATAAGTATGTGGTCCCAAGCGGGTGATACACGATTATATTAAGTTACAAGTCTATCGCTTTCACAGGAAAGGAGAGGAAGTTTCATATTTCCAACGGGATTTGTTGGTGTCATGTTATGCTTTACAAGTGAGTTTGTCAGATGCTGAGTTTATTGAAATAGTTCTTGATAATTTAAATCCTGAAAAGTGGCAGCAGTTATTTTTCTCAGTGTGCCCACAACCTAGTCAGTCCTTAAAGAGATGGGGAATAAAAGTGGATAATCTTTGGCACACTGCACAACAATTCAATACAAAGCAAGATCAGGATAGGTTATATCTTGAGGGAAAGGAGAATATTCATGCTCTCAGCAAGCTTTACCTGGTTCATTGTCTGTTGATAGGACTGGAGTAGAGCGGAAATACTTGAGCAAGTGTGTTCAATGTATCTGCTGCAAAAGGGTTGGACATAATGCCTAATGTGTCTTATAGAGAAAGAGACCTGTAAGTGTTTTAAGTGCAGGAAAATTGGTTGTATTGCCAAAGATTGTCGATGCACATTTAAGAGTGATAAAGGAAAAGGGGTGTGAAATCTAGGCCACGTAAATGAGCATCAAACTGCCACGACAATTCTGACAGTGAATGAAAACAATTTGTCAGTGGAGATGCAATTTGAGGAGAAAGAAGTGTAAGAAATACTAGATTCAGGTGCGACTTCAAGTTTTGTGAGTCAATTCAATGTTAGTGAGCTTGTGAAGGAGTGTCCAGTGTTACAAGGACATTTGAAGGTGGAGCCAGGATTTACCTTGCAGGTGGCAAATGGCATAGCTTGTGCAGTAAGTAGCTCCATTGATCTGCATTTTAAAGTAGGTAAATATAGTTGGACACACATAGATTCTGGATTGTTCCTAACCTAATATGTGAGTGTATTCTGGGCCTGGGCACACTGTTTAGTTGACTGTGCAGCAGGTACCTTATATTTTGGTTTTGATCTTGTGGAAAAAGCGGAAGATGAGTAGTGGAAGGCATTGCATAGGAATGAATGTGCAAGGTTCATACCTATCTGTGAAACAGCGGGAGCTATAAGAATTGGTTAAAGTTGAGTTTAGCGATGTATTGAAAGAAAACACCTTGGTGGAAATGTGCTTTATTGCCTGTTTAAATCACTGTTAGTGATGAAGAGCCTGTGAAGTGTACTCCATAGCAGTGCTCCCTGCTTAAACTTCCGCATTTTCGAGCAACTTTTGCTGACTTGGAAAATCAAGGGATTATATGTAAAATTCAGCCTTGGTACACATCTCTCGCATTTTTGGTAAGTAAGAGTCTGGAAAATACCTCCTTGTTCTGGATTACCACAAGCTTAATGCTAAAATTCATTTTGACCCTATTTCCTCTACCTAATGTTGACATCTTGTTTCAGCTCTTATATCAGGCTGTATACTGTATACTTTACAGTATTTGGTTAAATTCAGCATTTCATCAAAATGTTTTGGAGCCTAGGAGTCAAAAATACACATGGTTCGTCACACCTTTGGGGCATTTCGAATGGACCTATGTGCCCTTTGTGCTAAATTTTGGTGGAGAGTGTTTGTCCCGTATCCTCAATAAATTACTAGGGGAGTATCAGTATCAGTTTGTCATCTCATTTTCGGACGAAATCTGTGCATTCAAGTTACTTTAATAAGCACCTGAAGCACCTGCGAAAAGTTTTAGGCAAGTTGCGTAGGGCTGGTCTCACTGTGATTCCCGAGGAAGTGTATTGGGCATAGAAACATATTATATTTTTTAGAATTCACAGTGAAGAAGGGTCAGGTTCTAATTAATCCTGAGAAGATTAGTCCCATAGTGAATTTTGCCCGTCCCAAGAATGTCAAGGGAATCATGTGATTCCTTGGGATGTTGGGATAATTTTCCATATTTATTCCATACTATGCCGAAATAAGTGTTCCATTAAGTAATTTGAAGAAAAAAGGTGTCGAATTTGTGTGGGGAGAGGAACAACAGCGTAGTTTTGATCAGCTGAAATATGCTATATCCCTTCCTCCGATTTTGCATTTACTTTATATTCAATAATGTTTCATACAGAAGGTAGATGCGATCAGTCTAGCTGTGGGCGCTGTTTTGCTCCAAAGGGATTAGGGCATACATAAGCCAATTTATGGATTTGTCAGTAAATATTTTAGGTCAAGAAAACTGTGACACTAAGAATCAAAGAAATTAAACGAAAGTTTTGCTGTTTTATAATTTCTTTATTTTATGATAACTTTATTTACGAGACGAAGTAAAAGGGGTATTTTGTGTCAGTGTAAATACAACCTCAATATTCATGAGTCAGATATGCAAATCTACAAAACTGATTTTATAACAAGTGTTTCACTGTTCACTTAATGCTGCTGCAATCAGAGTAATAATTTTTCTTTGTAATGGTACATTACGTGTCTTGTTTTTGTAATTACTACGATGTTTGTGTTTGTGATTGTAGGTTGATTAATCGAGCATGATAGTTAAATTGTATTTTAGAAGTATTTTCTTGATAATTTGCTCCCCAATTTGCTCTCGCTGTTTTGATGAATATTTTCGATTTGGCTTGGTTTAGGTTTACTGTTCTGGTACCGAATCCTTAATACTCTATTTATTTAATGAATCAGTGAAAAACCAACTGGCCTGTAGTTCTTTAGGCGAGATATATCTTGCACCACGCAACCAAGCACTTATGTGTTCGTAGTAGTTCGATTGGTACATTAAAATTTGCTCGGCTCACAGTGGTCAACAGAGAAAATGTTGCACTTAATTTATGGTGCATGCAACTGACACAACAGTTCGTTTGCACGCTGAGTGAACAATAGTCCTCGAGATATGCACAAAATCCCCGTACATTCGGTGTAACTGATCACCGTCTGCAAGTAAGTGGTTTGTTACGGAAAATACCTTCACAATTCATTATTTGATGTGCATTTAAACATTTACAACATTTAAGTCATGTTTGTGATGGTACATAGTAGTGGATCAGCCATAATGTTTATAGGCACGATACGGGAATGCAGCTATCAGTACATAAGCTAGATTTTGAAACAGATGTGTTACACTCGGCAGACGACAATCCATTTGCATGCTCGCGATATGTAATGTGACGTTTCGTTGTTAGCAACGGGTGTGGTTGGCCTGTGCGACGTGAACAGGAAGCACCCAATCACATTGTACAGAAGATTAATGCTATATGTCCCTACAACTATCCTTGTTGAGTTGCGTTTCGCCAGTAGTTTCTACACGCATGCGCTAACGGACAATGACTTTAAAATGTGTGTTTGATTACGGACGAAACTTTGTTCTCAAGAGTCGGGATTTTCAATTACCACTACTAATACTTCTGGGCGGAGCAAAACCCTCATGCAGTCTCCGGCCATCAACAACGATTTACTGTCAACATGTGAGCAGGTATTTCTTAGTGACTATTTGATTGGACTATACATTTTGCCACCAAATCTCATGGCTCACAGTGGTCTGCTTTTGTGGAAGATACATTGGTAAGCTTGAGGATGTTCCCTTCGCAATTCGAGTTCGAGTGAAATAGGAACTCGATTGTACATCTTCGCACTAATCATTGCAGTTAGATACAATTTGAATCATACGTTTGGTGAACGGTTGGCTATGATGGACTCCTCTCCTCCGTCCTCAACCCACTTATTTTTTTGGGGGTTCTCGAAGAGCCAAATATACGATGAGAGAGTGTGAGTGTGTGACACAAAAGAGATAATCACTCAGGTACATCCAGCTTGTGACACTGCACATAAATATTCAAGTATGTAAGATAATCTATGATGCGTTGTTCCAGAGCATGAATTAGAGCATGGGGCCGCACATTAGCACACTTCATTAAATTGATATGAAACATACTTAACATTTCATATTCTGGCATGTCTTCTTTTCCATTATTACCTGCATCTTCTTCCTAAAAGGTTGACTGTGAACAGTAACAAACACATTTTTGTTATTACACATAACGTGCAAGTGTAGCAGATTTATTTAATATAATGTGGCACCATTTGGGAAATCAAATTAGTATCTTTTAGAAGTTAGTTTGGAATCTGGCTGATTTATTGGCCAGCGGTCGGCTCAATCGATATGTCATTCGTCTGAAACAGTTGTCGCACCCGGACCATGGCAGAATGGGATATAACAAATATTGTATTCACGTGTGTGTAGGTTTGATGGACACCATCACCATGGTGCATTGAACTTCTTGACAGCACCAGTTTCCTTCCCCATCTGTGGTCCCTTGCTGCTTGTTCTAACTCATATATTTCCTCATTTCTTTCATTCTTCTTGCAGACAAAGGCAAAAAAAAAACATATCCATTAAGTAGGGCAGCTGGACCCTCGTAATGCCTGGCTCTTACCAACCAGTGGCCTATCTGGAGTGGTTAACTTCACGCGTACTGTCATCGTCACTTACGCCCGACCCTGTAGTAAATACCCAGGAGCCATTTACGCAAGTTTCTTCCATATTAAAAACAAATTATAATCGCTACCTGGGTGCTATACCCATGCCAGGTGCTTCTTCCAGCGTAAACGCATGTCATAGACTGCACTTGGAAGTTGATCCACGTATATGTCAGAAAAGTCTTCTCTATCTTCATTGATGTTGTCCATAGTTCTTTCATTCATATTTCCAGCTCCATGTTTAACATAGTGTACAATTTACATCAGTTTCAAAATCAAATAAACTAAGTCTTTAAGGTCTACGATGAACGGGATAAAAGATTTTATCTAAAAAAAAATATATATATGTGTAAGGAACATTCCTTAGAAGTGTTAACAGAAAAATTACTTCGGAAGAAAGTTTTAATTAAAAAAGTGTTTCTGTCTCACCACTGCCGCACTTTACAACTCTTTTTAATCAAAGTTACACAAAGAATATAGAGCCTTGTCAGTATCGATTTTATTTAGGTTATACAGGATGAGTCGGGAGGAAAGGTATATTCTTCTTTGAAGGGTGATAGTAATCGTGATTCTGAACAAAATGTTTCTAATAAACCAATGCCATTTTCTTAACCGTTTCAGAGAAACCTAATGAAAACAACAAGGAAAGGGATAAGTGCAGGTGACGGTAAATCACGATACTGTTATCGTATATTTTGTTTAATTGTGTACAATTCCTCACAAAACATGTTCAAACACTCTACCACCAACTTCGATGGATTTTGTAGACAGCTGCTGTGTTGCTGACCTGAGCTCATTAGTACATTGCTGTACTTGAGCACAAGCGTGGTAAATACGAGCGAGAAGTTCCTCTCTCGTGTCCATCCTGCGCGTGTAGACTTCGCTTTGAAGCCAACCCCACACCGTGTGGAAATGTACACAATTAAACAAAACATACGATAACAGTATCGTGATTTACCATCACCTGCACATTTCCTGTTCATTGTGGTTTTTATACGCTTTCTCTGGAACGGTTAAGAAATGGGCATATGTTTATTAGAAACATTTTGTTCAGAATCACCAGTACTATCACCCCTCAAAGCATGTACCTTTCCCCCGACTCATCCTGTATTATTCATGTAATATTTTGTTATACTTTCTGTATTTATAAACATCACATTCAGTAGGCTACAGCACTATAATTGTCTGCGTTTTTTTAAGGAATTAAAATACAAGATAAGTAATGATTTGAGTAAACATAAATTGTATTAACTGTTTTCTGTCTGAGTGATCCTCGCAAATTTTTTAACGTCTAACAGCATGAATTAACATATAAGTATACTAAACGAATCCCTTCTTATACTCCTCAGAAAACACTTACATAAATCAATGAACTGCTTTACTACCTTTGTTCAGAACATTTACAACGAGCTGTAATGTGAGCCTTGTTACCATATTTACTCAGCATTCGGGTAAGGAAGGAAATTCGGTTTGATGCAGCCTTGAAGTCGACTATAGGTTGCGGCAGTCGGAAAAGCTTGCAGCCAGAACTCTTTCCACGCCCACTTTGGCAGAAGGATATGTATCGATCACGCCGTAGACTGTTTGTGCAGTGACGTATCCAATCCTCTTAGCAGTTGAATAATCTCATAGACAACGAATGATCTATACATTATATTAAATACCCACAATATGTGTATCATTGTGTCACAGGACACACTGCACTTTTTCCTGATTTGAGGACATATCCAAGTTTCTGGTCTCTGCTACATTATAACTTAATCTTAGATACTGCAACCTAAACAAAAAAACTTGGCTAATGTTCCGACATTTTGGCACCGCTTTCACATTTCCGTTTTACAGCTGGTGTATACCTCAAAATTTTATAAATTTGTAATCAGGGGAAACATTTTCGGACATCCGGTGTGTGTACATATATTCACACAGATATATATATATATATATACATATATATATATATATATATATATATATATATATATATATATATATACACACACACACACACAC
>PNEQ01036583.1:0-60044 GCA_003012365.1 Medauroidea extradentata | reverse complement strand
AATTAATTAAACTAACATTTACTCACATTTACAATTAGGAGTGGAAAATAAAATAATATTAAAGGATCCCGGAGTCACCTCACATGTCCAAATTCACCACCGGTTTGGGTATATATAGTGTGTCAAGAAACAACCGCATAACTAGCACACTACGCAAATCTTGGGCTAAATTGGGAATGAAAATGTGTTAGTGGCAAGGTAAGGCCACACTTGGTATGTTGTTAGCACTTTCGGATATAAAACATGTACTAGTCAACTAAAACATAAAGCACTAGGTTCAGCTAGTGACAAGGCAAATTATAATTGCAGAGACATACAAATACATGTCCACATAGTTTTGTATGCCTCTGGAAGACATATGACATAGTGTGCATTTAAAGAGTCCTATATTTGTAACAATGCAGATCTGAGCAAAGTGTTGTATGCCACTAGAAAGAACATAAAATTCTGGTCAAGTTAATGGTAGAAAGTGCATTTTGACCAAAAGTGGACATACTGTCTTATGCCTCCGAGGTACACACACACACACACACACACACACATATATATATGTGTGTGTGTGTATGTGTGTGTGTATGTTTGTATAAACAACCACATAATAAACACACTACGCGAATCCTGCGCTTGATTGGAGACGAAAATGTAGATGCAAATGTTTGTACTGTGACATTTTATACGCACAACGTGGCAACAAAGCACTGAAGCTAGTCCACACTTCGTTTCACAGATATCTTACTTATCTAACTACGACTGTTCTGACCTGCATGTTAGCATATGATGGGCTCAGGTTAAAATCCCGAATAGTCAAGACTTGATTCCACGTTAACTTGACATAATATTTGTAAAATAGTACCTGGGACGTGGAGCACAAAAGATGACTGCCTATGTGCAGTGTTGCCACATTGTGCATGTAAAATGTCACCGTACAACAATTTGCACCTACATTTTCGTCTCTAATCCGGCGCAGGATTCGCGTGGTGTGAAATCTCTTGAAACCTGCACATTTTTGCGAAGTACAAGCTGATTATGATTTGCATCTTGTGGAGTCTAAATGTCGATACGAAATTAAACGTCCAGACGCAACCTTCTCGAAAAAGAATCATAAACACAAAGTTATAACAGCTGAACTTCAAAATTGTTTACCTACACCTTTGATAACAAATACTACTGGTTTTTATAATTGTAAACTATGGACATTAAATTTTCACAATGTCAGACTCTTCTGATGCAACTGTTCATTGCATGATGTGGGATGAATCGAAAGGATGTCGAGAAGGAAGTGAAGTAGCATCAGCCATATTGAAATGGGCTGACAATGTGATTCCAAATTCTGACGTGGAAGAAATTACACTGTGGGCACAAAACTGTTATGGACAAAACAAAAATGTAAGTGTTGTTATGAGTTTTTTGGTCATACTGCAGAAGTAACCTCAAGTTAGGTGCATAAATCAGAAATTTCTGCTTAAGGGCCACACTCACATGGAGACCAATACAGTTCGTGCGCTTTTGAAAGTAAAAGGAAAAGAATGAATAACATGTCAATTAAATACCATGGGACTGGCAGCAGTTAGTACGGCAGTGTTCCATCAAATATTCTGTACATAATATGGAACTCGAAGACTTTAAGAATTTTAATTCTATTTACTCAGTTCGAAAGTCACCTTTTGTGACAAGAAAAGTGGATTTAACAAATAACCTTTTTTGTTTAGCAAACTGTGCAAATGCAGGTCCGGCACGAAAACATTGGTACTTTATTTGTAAGAACATCGTTTGATAGTGCATTTAAACAGGTTGACCTAAGAAGAAACACGAGACGGAGCAATGTTGGTCCAACAGTTCTGAACCCTGTTTGTGAGCCACCGAAACCTAACTCCAAACTAAAGTATAATTACTTAGTAGCACTTCTTTCATATGTACCATCAATTAGTCATGATTTTTATAAAAATTTCAAACATGACCATTCCAATAGTGACTATCCTGCCAACTATAATGATGTTTCTGATTAAATCTGCTTGTGATGGAATGTGGCCTATAAAACTGTGAGAATGATCCTTTGGATGTGGTAGGGATTTTTACTAGTACTTTCTATGCTGTTGTTGTTGATGTTTACTACGATGTTTATGTTTGCATTAGATTATTTTTTGTTATACCGATACCTTACGT
The DNA here is from genome assembly GCA_003012365.1 of Medauroidea extradentata. Taxonomy (NCBI): domain Eukaryota; kingdom Metazoa; phylum Arthropoda; class Insecta; order Phasmatodea; family Phasmatidae; genus Medauroidea; species Medauroidea extradentata. The sequence goes on along the minus strand of PNEQ01036583.1, from coordinate 57,881 downwards.
CATTCATAAGCACAACATAAACGTTTTTGTATTCCTTATGAACATTGTAAGCATTTTTTAGTTGTTGAAATACACGTCCCATAACTTAGCAGTTTACACATGTTGTTGAAGCATACAACGCCATGTCCATTGTTAATTTAAATAATAATATGAAACTTACTTTAGCAATTTTTTATGTATCAAATGGTTAAGACTTACATCAAAAACGTGTCAAGTAATCACACGTTTTGGTGATCCAACAGTTAAGTAAATAAGAAAAATGCATGTTAAAAATCTTTAAACTACTCTCCTGGAAAAAGCGTTTTTGTGACATAGTGTATTTTGCCTCCGAGGTACAGTTAAATATGTGTGTGTGTATATATATATATATATATATATATATAGTTATAAGTTTAGACAAAAACTTTATGTGTGGGCAATTCCCATGAGTTCTTTTGGGATAGAGGTCTTATAATTAGAAATAAAAGAGTTGAACAAAGTTACTGATTTACTAGCTCACAAAGCTTACAAAAACACAAAACAGCAGTCAACTATAACTTTCACAACATAATTAGTTATGCACACAATTACTCCTGTGTCACAGACACGTTAATTAACTTTGACAATTGAAGCACAAAAATGTCTACCATCAATTAATTAAATACTTCAAATCAAAATAAAATTCAGTCATATATCCAATCAACAGTCTCTCAAATAGTGAAAGTGTACAACCTTAATAGTCCGCAGTGGTGATGAATCGCCGTGTGCTGCGCAGCACCCCGAGTGCACCGCTGTCTTCACTCTTGAGGTCTTCTGTTCGACTCAGGTCGCGCACCTCCTCTTCGCCCGTCAGCCCGCCGCAGCAGTCCTCTTGGTTCGTCCAACACTGCTCCGAATGTAGCCGCCTGCCGCTTCACAGTAGCCTTTGACGTCATCAAGATGTCTTCACCAGTCTCTCTCCATAAACATAACACCTTCTTCTAGCACGACTAACAGCGAACTCTCCTCCAATTTGTCAATTCAGCCCTTATATATTCGGTGAAACAGTGGGAGAATAACCGCATTACAGGGGTCTAAAAATAGACATTTCATCATGTTTCGGACGTGACTTGAGTCTCGTAGGCCGCCTTGTAGGGTAAAAGCGCAGTCGGGACAGGTATCTATGTCGTAGTTTCGGCGTGACTTCCGTCACGTAGCCGTCCGGCTCGTGAATCATGGGCCAGTCCACACAGTGTTGCGACACAGCTTCCAACCACCCGGCCCTCACACACAGCATGTAACAATATATATACACACATGGGATTTTTTTTCGATCCTTCGATTCCTCGATTCCTCCGATTCTTGCTGATACCGAAATAATCGATAATCTAGGAAAAAGTGAATTTCTTTAAATTTCGATTCTCTCGATTATTCATTTGTTTACTTTGATAAGATGCTTCTGTAGGGATAAGTACATTAATTTTATTGACTGGATAGGGTATTAAAGTTTAACGTCATTCACGAGACAATATTTTTGTGGATCGGAGTCTGCAGCAATCTAAGTTGGCGTACATATTTCCTAAGACACTAACCTTGAAGGAACGTTAAAATTTTTTACGACGATTGTAGTAAACTGGCGTTAAAAGTTGTGTTATGACATAAACATTTAAATCACAACAACAGTTTCGAAATACATTAAATAAAAAAACCAACATACTGGTCAGTTTATAAATCCTAGACACGTGCTGTTCTAAATGGTTAACCTTGACGACTCATTAGTACTTAAATAGATAAATCACTTTTGTCGGCCACTGATGCAGTAAATACTCTAAAAATTGCTTCCAATTTAATTAAATTGACATTAATATTAATCAGCTATTTTTAAATACCTGTAATGTGATACGATTTGTTCTCACACATTAGAAAATTGCATGGTACCATGAGACAAAAAGAACATAGACATACAAGCAAACGAAATGCACGTAAAATTAAAACCTTGCACTCACATGGACGCACAAATAAAATTCACATTTAAAAATATATATTACGATTAAGACAACATAATTAGGCCTAACTGCTGAGATTAACATTCTGTTGTAGACATCACTGTACGGCACTTGCGTAACAAGCAAATACACGAAGAGCTCGATGACACTTTCAATGATGGGACGGAAAGTTTCACACAGTAACCGCAATTCAATTAACCGGTAACGTAATTTCTTAAAATTTTTGAATGTCGCTAAGTTAATTAATGTGAAGTGTTTACAAATAAACCGCAATCTCACTCAGAAAAACACGAGTGCCGAACACAGCTAACGTGTTAGCGGCGAAAGGCTAGGTGGACTAGCATGACAGCATTGCCAGATCCAACAATTCCGGAGTTGCCACATCATCTATTTGACAGGTACAAAGGAGTTAAGTAGGTATTCTCGTCGATCATCAGAGGTTAGCCACGTTGCGATTGAATGCTTTAAGCAATTAGCTCTGTTCACTTTTTCGACGCAAGTATATTTCACTCTAAATACTATTTAAACAACTTGAGTTGAAGTTTCACTCTCCTCCTAACTAACCTCGTGAATTTTTATAACCGCCTATACACGGCGCCTAGTCTTGTGCGCCAGTTTCCGTGGGTTCATTGCCTATCTTATAAAAACACTAAAACACATTAAAGTTCATTCTCCCGTGCCATATGCATACTGTAATTTTGAATAGGTTACATTCCTTGTGTAACTTAAGTTTCTTAGTGTGTTATATACTATGTGTTTTTTTTTTATTTTCAAATTGTCTGTAATGTCTAAAATTTTTATATGATGTACCTGCATTTAATTATAAGTAAATATATCCAAGAAGGGATTTTGCATTTTGACTGTATTCCAAACAGTTATGTTTATTACCTATCTACATGTCCTAACTTTCACTAGGCTGTCATGATGCTACTACTAGATAAAAATAATACTATCCTAAAGAGCATTAAATAAATGTCATGTGTGTGAACAATTACGAGTAGCATGTACGGAATTAAACTCGAAATAATTTTAATAGTTGTTATATTATTATTGTCTTCATTAAGCTTAATTTATTTAATAAACTGCAGCCATTTAAAATTTTAAATTTTTCATAACTAATTAGAATCGAAGTAATAGACAATCGAAGCGTCAAGAAAATATGGCTAAAATCGAGAATCGTGAATCGTAAGAAAGATGGAATCGTCTCATCTCTTATATATATATATATATATATATATATATATATATATATTGTTGAGTGCTGTAAATCTGAGGGCAAGCTAGCTGGGGCCTGTGTCGAAACACCTTGAGGGCTGGTCCATAACTCACAAACCTGGCTGTCTCATAGTGGGAATCCCGACGAGATACATAATAGGGATCGGCATATGAGACTCAAGTCACGTCCGAAATATGATGAAATGTATATTTATAGACCCCTGTAATGCGGCGAATCCCCAGAGTTTGGCCAGGGTATAAAAGCACCAAATCAACAAATTTGGAGAGAGTTCGCTATCGGTCGTGCAAGAGGAAGGTATTATGCTCGTGGAGAGAGACTGGTTAAGACACATTGGTGACATCAGAGTCTACTGTGAGGCTACAGATTCTTGCCTTAGGAGCAGTACTGGGCGAAACAAAAGGACTGCTGCGGTGAGTCGACGGACAACAAGGAGGTGCGTGACGGGAATCGAACTAAAGACCTCAAGAGGGAAGACTGTGGTGTACTCGGGGTGTTGCGCAACACATGGTGAGCCATCACCACTTCGGACTGATATGGTTGTACATTGTCACTAATTGAGAGACTGTTGATTGGATATATGACTGAACTTTTGATGTGATTTGTAGTTTTTGATGAATGGTAAATAATCTTTTGCTTTAATTCTCGAAGTTAATTAACGTTTGTGTGGTACAGTAGTAATTGCGTGCATAATTATGGATAGTGTGGAAGTAATTGTTGATTGCTCTGTTGTGTATTTTGTAAGCTTTATGAGCTAGAAAATCAATAACTTAATTCAACTATTTTATTTCTAATGATATGACATCTATCCTAAAGAGCTCAGAGAACTGCTCACACATAAAGTTTTTGCTAAACTTGTAGCACTGGTGTCAGAGGTGGGATAGAGGCATTAAATTAATTTCATAACTTGTTATGTAAATTAAATTATTGCACGCAATTGTTATTTAATAAAATTGAGCCACTTTATACGTGTTATGTTTAAATTTCAATTGTAAAGGTGGGTCATTACAAGAAGCATGTCAGCAGAAATAGAAGAGCTAAATGCCTACATTGAGTGAATGAGTGGCCAATTAAGTGGCCAAATCCATTCTGTCAGAGATAGTGTAAATGCAAATGTTGATAGTGTAAATGAAAATGTATATAATAAAATAGATAGTGTTGAATAAAAATAGATAGTGTAAATGAAAATATAGATAAGAAAATTGATAGTGTAAATGAAAATGTAAATAAGTAGGTAGATAGTGTAAAAGAAATGGTGTACCGGGAAATCGATGCTATAAACACGAAGGTAGGCAGTGAAAAGACAGAGATGGAGTATGTAAAAATAGCATGCAACAACAAATGGATGAGCTGAGGAAGGAATGTCAAGAACTGCTCCATGGTAAAGAAGGTGGTCATCTTGTTACCTAAGAAGTCAAGGTCATTGCTGAATCAATATCTGAAGGCGGCGAAGAGAAGACCACAAAGTTTGAACCAGGCTGTAGTATGATTCACAACAAGGCAGAAAATGGGCTGCAACGTGTTTGTGTATCTGTGTGCCTGCATCGAACACTGGAAAGGAGATTTCTGTCAAGCTTACTCCTTAGGATGGCCAAACTCCGTGGCGAGAGTATCAAAACCAGTTCGAGATTGTGGCAACCACACATGGTTGGTCTGATCAGCAACGCACCTACTATCTTGCAGCTGTGCTGTGGGAACCTGCCCTCAGAATACTCCAGTCGCTTCCAGAACAACAACGTCTGGAATACCCCACATTAGTTTCTGCTCTGGAGCTGCGCTTCGGAAGCCAAGTACTTACGACATGCCCACCATGCCCAACTAAGGAGCCGCACCCAGATATCAGGGGAGCCACTGCAAGAATTGTGGCATGACATTGTGCGACTCACGCGTTTGTCGCCCGACAGATGTCCAAAACAGGCACGATACATCATAGTAGTTGGCTTCTTCGTCGATGCCATCGCCGATGTAGAGTTGCGCCAAGCAGTGCGCCTGGCCGCCCCAAGGAATATACAGGATGCTCTGGCAAGAGCACTGGAGGTTAAATCTGCAAGATGACCGTCAACTCGGCGTGCTGTGCGGGCGGTCGCAGTGTCGGGCGACGAGAGAAATAACCGCTTCGAGAACAGCTTGAAGAGAATGGAAACCATTATACATAGAATCACATATGTTTCACCACGCCCTCGACAACAGGGGCAACCAAGCTGTTGGAAATGTGGAGAACCCGGACACCTGAGTGCCCAGGGTCCACAATGGTTACAGAAAAATGGAAACCAAGAGAAGGATGAGGTTGCCCGATCTGGCCAGCCCTCGGGAAACGAGTAAGCACCGGTCTTAAGGGGCGAAGGTAGGTGACTGCAGGAGCTAAGGCCCCAGCACTTCATCAAGTACATTCAGTAAAACAAGACTTTAATGCAATCCTAGTGGAGGGCAGTCTGGATAATGTTTATTGCAACATGGTTGTGGAAAACGGAGCAACCATTACTGTTACCCGACCGGACATTTTGGGGCTTTCTCCCCAGCAGTCGAAGGGCCATAATCTCAGACAAAGCTTTCTGACATCAGTGACAGGCGAGATCACACTAGTGAAGAGGAAGGAAAAAGTGTAGTTGAAGTTGGGTGACCTCTGCATTGAGCACGAAGTGTACATAGCTGACATTGAAGATGAGTGCTTATTGGGCCTGGATGTGTTGCACAAGTTAAAGTGCTATATATATATATACTCTATCGGGAGTACTAAGGGCTGGCAACCGAGAATTGATAATGATACCACGAAGTGAACTATTCTCGCCAACAAACTGTCAAGTGGTCTGTTGCGAGACAACTCTTTTGCCAGCATCCAGTAAGACTGTCATCCCCACGTGCTGTCGAAGCAATTTTGTGCAGCGTGTAGCTCTGGTCGAACATACAGGAAGAGGAAGCAGCTTACCTGATGAGGTGGTGGTAGCAAGAGCATTGGTTTTGCTGGGTTCTTGAAATCTACCTGTTCGAATGGTCAACTTGTGGGACAGGTCAATCCTGCTTGAGGAGGGGGCCATAATAGGTGTGTGTAAACAAGTCTCCCAAATAACTACAACCGACAAAGAAGCCATAAACTCAGACGACCTTAATGGGACTATGCCAGAACCACTCAAGGAACTACTGACTAGAACAGAAGAAAACCTGAACTGGAGACAAGAAAAGCTGTTGCAGAACTTCTGAAGAAAAACTAGAAAATTTTATCATGTTTGCCACTTGACCTTGGCAGAACATCTGCTGCACAGCATCACATTGATACAGGAGAAGCTAGGCCAATCAAGCAACCCCCGAGATGACTGCCTCTGGCTACACAAGATGCTGTGGATGGCTTCTTGAAAGAAATGAAGGACTTGGATGTGATCGAGCCGTCGGTCAGCCTTTGGTCGTCACCTATTATGCTAGTTAAGAAGAAAGATTTGGTCCACAAGATATTGCGTGGATTACCACTGGCTGAACGATGTGACAAAAAAAGACTGCTACCACATTCCCTGGATTGATGTCACACTGTCCAGCATGACAGGGTCACAGTGGTTCTCTACAGTTGACGTTAAGAGTGGCTACTGGCAATGTGAGGTGGCGCAAGTGGACAGGGAGAAGACGTACTTCTCTGAGCAAGGAAAAGGAACTTGGCAGTTCAAAGTTATGGTGCTTGGGCTATGCAATGCCCCTGCTACCTTCGAATGACTAATGGAAAAGATCCTACCTTTAGATGTTTGCCAAGTTTATTTGGATGACATCGTGGTCACAGGTAAAACATTTGAAGAACACCTTACCAGGTTGGATTCGTGTTCCAGAAAGTGGCTGCTGCACATGTGAAGCTGGTTCCCAAGAAGTGCCACCTGTTCCAAAAGAAAGTTAGTTTCCTAGGGCATGTGGTATCATCTGATGAAATCCATACTGACCCAGAAAAATCAAGGGTAATAAAAGACTTGCCATAACCAACAGACAGGACACAGGTGAGGAGCTTTCTTGGACTCTGCTCTTATTATCGGTGGTTTGTACATGAATTTGCTACAATTGTCAAGCCACTACATGAGCTTACTGAAGCCAATAGAAAATTTCTGTGGACCACTTAATGTGAGGCCTCTTTCAGAAAATTAAAAGAAGTGTTAATGTCCCCTCCAGTTTTAGGCTTCCTCGATAGTAAAGGCCAGTTTATATTGGAGTGATGTAGGCGTTGCTGCTGTGCTATCATAGGTTCAAGATGGAGTAGAGAAGCCTCTAGAATATTTCAGCAAAGTGCTGCAGAAAAAAAGAGAAATTATTGTGTCACTCGCAGGGAGCTATTGGCAATGGTGAAGTCCATATCAAATTTCCACCACTACTTATATGGCAGACACTTTACTTTGCGAAAAGATCAGGCTGCTTTATGCAAGCTACTTAACTTCAAGAATCCCGAAGGGTAATTAGCTAGATGGATACAACACCTTCAAGAATACAATTTCGAATTTCAACACTATGCTGGCCGTTCCCATAATAATGCAGATGCATTATCTCGCAGGCCTTGTGACCTCAACTGTCACCATTGTGAATGTCATGAGGGAAAAAAAGGGGGATTGCTTTTGTTAGAACAACAAGGCTTCAGGCATCAATGCCCAATGCGAAGTACTCCTGGGCTGACGACAAGATAAGAGAAGAACAACGAAATGACCCGGACTTTTGCCCAATACTGGACTGGAAAGAGCAGGACCGCCAGCCAGAATGGCAGGAGCTATCTGAAAAGAGTGCTACAATGAAAGCATATTGGGCACAGTGGAATTCACTTGTTCTGAAGAATGGTGTCCCTTACCGGAACTGGGAGAGTGCAGACGGCAGACATTAACAGCTACAATTGCTCCTCCCAGAGAACAATATCCCAGAGGTGAAGAAGTGCCATAATTCAGTGTCAGGCGGTCATTTCGGTATTAATAGGACACTCAACAAGGTTCGAGAGAGTTTTTACTGGCTTCATTGCCGTAAAGATGTCGACAGATGGTGCCGAACGTGTGACGACTGTGCCACAAAGATAGGTCCGATGGTCAGAGCCCGAGGTCGTCTCCAGAAGTACAATGTTGGTGCCCCATTCGAGAGAATGGCGGTCGACATCTTGGGTCCCTTGCTAATAACCGAGAGAAACAATCGGTACTTTTAATGATGCAGGACTACTTCCCCAAATGGCCAGAGGTTTTTCCCATACCGAATCAAGAAGCCAGCACGGTGGCTGATGCACTGGTCGAACATGTGTTCTCAAGGTTTAGGGTGCCATTGGAGCTTCACTCGGACCAAGGGCGGAGTTTCGAAGCGGACCTTCTCCAAGAAGTGATGAAGATAATGGGCATAAAGAAGACCCGAACCACTCTGCTACATCCACAGTCTGATGGAATGGTCAAACGCCTAAATCGCACCCTGGAGCAGTACTTATTCATATTTGTATCCGATAATTAAAAGGATTGGGACTCCAGAGTACCACAGTTTCTGCTAGCATACCGCTCTGCTGATCATGGAGCAACTAAGGGGACACCGTCAGGGATGCTGTTTGGAAGAGAGCTCCGTTTAACAATGTTGAATGTCCTAAAGAAACCTGTTGTGTATTTAAAACCCGACTGGTACGCAACTTGTACAACACCCATGAAATTATGGTTGTGTAATACACTTAAACACTAAGGTGCTCTTGATAACCCCTCTTTAAAACAGTAGTCGTCATGTTTATACGAGGTTTTATTTGTTTGTCACATGTGTAGTAAAATCCTGACACATTTCCTCGTGATTCTAAAATCAAGTAAATCATACCTCAGGATAACACGTCTTCACTATGGTTAAATCAAATATTACAAGATCAAATACTCTGTCGTAATTGTTTGTCATATGTTGGTAGATTTCGTGTCACTTCAACGTGGCAGACGAATGCCATAATACACTTGTACCGCCGCACATAGCATACGGTCTTGATGACCGTTGTGAACAAAAATGGTGTCTCCTACAAACTTGCAACAAGAGGACCTTTTTTGCTATGCATGTTATGCTCGCCAAGTATTCGTCCTCAAATACGTCCATATCTAGACAGTGCAAAGTTTTTACGACATACAAGGGTGGTCACCCCTGTGATTTGGATAGTGGCGGAATGCTAGTAGGAGCATTTGCTGTGGGATTACAGACCTCGATTACATAAAGACTTTTCTGGGTTTTGTCCTTTCATCGCTTATGGTCCCGATTTTTCGAGAAAAAACTTTTTCTAACTTCAATTTTAAAGCGCTCATTGCTTCCGTACTATTTGGTTTAGGTACTAGGTGTCCTATATGTCTTTTGCTTCATTTTTCATTAGGTATTAGCTGCCGAAGTTTGATAGATGAATTTATAAATATCCTGTATATATATCATAAGAGGGTAAATCATGCGATAGAAATTATATGTCAAAAATATTTTTCGCTTGGTACTCCTGTTTTCCCCCAACATTTGCATTCTCAAGCTTCTCCATAGCCACTGCAAATTATATTTTGTTGGAGTGTAAAACTGGAAATTTTTGGAGAATTGTAGAAGTTTAAAGAAAAGCTAGGAATTGTTGGGGCTTCAGTTTGGTGAAAATATTAAAATTATCTCAGAATTGTCATCTGAAAAAGTTTTCAATACTTCGCAGCTTTTAGCTTTGGCCTGCTAAGAGATGGCGTGTAACAAAGCGGTTATACATACTGTTGAGAGTAGTTTGTCTAACAAAGCTGACTTTTAACATGTGTGTATACAGTGATTTTGAGGAACATATAAAACTGTTTATTTATATTATATTTATTTTAATATTTCCTTGAGTATGTGAAAAATATATTTAGCGGTACGGCATTTGCAATGGAGAGTATCAGTAGCGAGGAAATGCCAAGAATTAATATGTAAATAGCATTTTGTTAAGTGGGGTAGCAATATGATTACTAAAACTTTGTAAAAAAAATAATACTGTTATTTATACTAACAAGACAACATTGTATATAAAGCTGCACACTAGTTAACACAATGTAACCGAGCAAGGGCCTCGGAATTTTTTATTAAATGAGCGTTGCCTACAGAAACATATTGAGTGAATGGAAGTTGGAAGTGTGAGGTAGTCAGTTTACAGTATCTCAATGTACTATTAAACAGCTTAGAAACAGTATCTTTAAGACATTATTTGCTACCAAATCTAAATTTGTAAAGCAACTGTCATGCTCAAATAACATGTATTTTTATAAACTTCTATCTGAAATCCAACTGATTTCTCAGTGAGGAAATTGGCATTGGTATCACTAGTCAGTGTATTTTCAATTATGTGAATCGGTCATTTGAAAAACTCCACGTTTCCAGGAAAGTTAGTTTAGAGATGTTCAATAAACACATTTTTAATTGAAATAGATGGTAGATGTAAATGTTATATTACTGTTGCTAGTTAGGGTAGCAGTTCCGCAGTTATGTTCCCAAACAATATATATATAAAATTGTGACCATAATAGCATACTTAATCCATTGGACATGTGGGATTTCTCTAATAAATGACATAGAAATAGAACATAATGTTCTTTTGATTGGAAGCAAGGGTTATAATGTAAATTTAAAAAATTACATTTTACATATCATGAACTGTAATATTAAAGGCAACAATTAATACAACAAAAAGTAGATTTAAGTGATGAACTAATGACCATGTGGGACAATCATCGCCAACAATGTAAAATTCACACTTATTTCGAGGATTTGGATAATTACTCCTCACTGCTTAAAAATAAAAAAAAATTATAACATACAAAAACCAATACAAATCCTTAGAATAATGGCTACATGTCTGCAGCATCAGTTGTAGGCCTCTGGAAAATTTCTGCATAAGAGTTATTCACTATTTCAGAAGGAATAAATCTCTGCAATTTCTGGATGTCTTAGATTTTCTTTTTGTTTATTGGAACACAGCCGTCTTTGTACGCTAATTCTGTTGACATTTCCGGCTTAACTCTAGAAGTTTAAGTACAAACGTATAATCAATGATTCCATCAATGAATGGTCTAGCTTGAACTGTTCCAATGTGGTCAACAGAATATACGAATTCCATTAAAGTTGAGAGTTTGAAATGATGTTTCTGATTGCGTAGCACACTCCTTGCAGAACACTCTGTTGATATTACGTGCATTTTATAAAATTGTGGCACCAGTCTTTGAAATTTTTTATGACTTTCGACTCCACCATCTGCACTGTAAATTTGCCAGGATTGCGCGTAGACTATACTATGATCTCTACATATTCTGTCGACGTGTATATCCGATCAGTTCCTATAATTTCCATTCTAATAATACTGAAATCCTTATCGCAAGGTAAAAATGAATGTCCTCTGATCGGAAAGCAATGGTGATTTGTCTGAAATATCCCAGTCTCCACTACAGTTAACAAAAATCTCACAACAGTGTTGCTATTGTTTTGACCCCCTATCAGAAAATAGACGCAGATGTTTAATATTTGGGCTAATTTCATTGTTCACGTAATATAGCAGAAATGAGCACACCTCGTTTGGGCCTAATAACTGCTCGTGCAGGTTGCAACACAATACGCCCTACTAGGTACTACACTCTATAGACTGCATAGCTAGTTATTTGAGAAACCCCTCATGTCTAGGACATGACGGATTTCTCATTGAAATGGAATCTTATAGCATTCTGTTTCTGTGTTATTTGTGTATGGACTTGCGTGTTGTTTTAATATGAAGTGATGCAGCTAATCTCCTTTAATGATATCCTGGGGATACCTCCATTTTGCCAAAAAGTGGGCATGTAGGGTTTCTTAAATGACCGATTCAAGTATGGTTCCGATTTCACACACTATCGCTATCGCTAGAAACAACACAAATTCTCTATCGCCAAATATAGAATATTTCACAAATTAATTATCTACGGTATATTAACATGAAAAAGTAGCATCTCTTAAAGACACCAGAGAAAAACTACGAATGTGTACACACTGCTGCATATTATACATATGTAATGTCTAATTAATAGCCAGAAAATATAAATCAAATTTCTATTGGTGCACTATCGGTACATTTGTTTTAGTTTAACCTAAATATCTGGAGACGTTATTGGGTACTCATGGATTTGCATTGGCATGTTTCAACATATCATTTTAATGTTTAATGACTGTAGTAATAATCCATCGCACTTGTATTGTCGAATTCTTATCACATCTTGACAACATGTGAACACAAATGTATTGTGTCGGTTGCTGTGAAACGGGTGTCCGATTAAGATTCTTTTCACTGCAAATTTAGGTGTCTTGTTTGACATTATGTTCATCACTGTAATTGAGCGGAGCATCCCATTTTTTCTACACGTAATCTTCATTATTTACGTAAAGTGACCCTGACGCACTACTTACCAGAACAAATTGCCGCTCTGTGGGTAGCAGCCCCACCAATATGATTCATTGTACATTGAGCGAGGGAGACTTTGTACATGTCAGGTGTTTTTGGGACACTACAAAAAAATATTTTTCGCATATTGAGTAGACCTGAGCAAATAAATTTATTCGCCATAAATTCCGAATTATAAACAGCCACATGCAATTCAAATAATATATACTTTCAGTTGAAAATGATGGAAAATAAAGACAACTTAAAAGTGTCCCAAAGTCACCCCATGTGTCCAAAATCACCACCGCTTACGGTATGCGTAGTTTATATGTACTTATATTTTAGGTCAGACTCTCTTGCATAAGTACAACAGAAAAACATTATTAAAAAAATAATTATAATATTAGTGGGTGTACACGCCAAGAATCACTTCTTAAAAACCTGTGTAGTATTTTTTAAAGTAAACATTATTTGCACTTGCAAAAACGTCGTTGTTCTTGTAGCTTTAGACTTGCGGAGTGACTTTGGCCAACTCAAAATGTTGAACATTGTGTCGTGTGGTGAATAAAATTTCAAACTTAAAATGGACTGCTCCTGTTATCTATTTATTCTCCAGATGTCCCTAGTGTTAATTGATTGTTTTTGTCAAAGTCACCCTGAAGTCCAAAGTCAACCCCGTTTTTATAATAAGTCAACAGCAAACTAACACATCTAGTGCCTTGAAATCAAACTCTACCAGAATTTTTAATTAATCACTGCAAACTTATCTATCTAAAGGCCAGTGTTATGTCTTTGACGCTTGCCACATTATGTGAGTGCAAAATCAGTGCTCCTAGTAGAAAACAGAAAGGAAAAAAGAAAAATACTATTACTATTAGTTCTACTACCAAAAAATTAGCGAAATTAACTTGGTCAACATCAAACTGCATATAAAAATTAGCATACTACATTTAGTGATTTAAAAAATAACATACAATGAAAACAGTATGGTGCATTGGAAACAAATAACGAATAATGAAAACAATATTATAGCTAGAAACAAATTGCTCAATGCAAGATATCATCAATGTTGCACCAGGAAAGATACAGAGATAACAAATTATTGGACAAAAACAGAATGGACCCTATGACGCAATTATAAATGAAGCACAGGCTTATATGCATGACTGCTTCCAGCCCCCTGCACCATAACTGTCATGATACTACTACTGGTATGAGTTGGAATGTTGCTTTTGGCATTGTAAAGCCGTATCATTTTGGGTATATTTACGAATTAATAAGCTACCGATAAGAATAAAAAAGTTTGGAATATTTGTTTACTTTAAAATACACACTTTTATAAACGTTAATGTATGATATCCCACTGTTAAATATTGATCATTCGCAAATGAATGTTATCATGCTCAGAAATTATGACGCATACTTATAATAAAGATACTCTTGGGGCGCATGTAAACGACTCCAAAGTTTGTAGGATCACAACACTATTTTAACTCAGTTCGTAAGCTAGAGAAAGAACCGTGTTAGGAGGCGACAGGTCTGATCGTTAGACCACCGTAACTCCTTCCAAATCGAGTCCAAGATAATGCAAGACATGCCTATATGAAGCGACTACTGTTCCGCGACAATCTTTAAGAATGTAAATTACTCGAATCAGTTGTTATGTAATACAATTATTCAAAACCACGTACACAAATTTGAAGGAGACATATCCTGAATATGGTATTTGTAAAGGCAAAACTCGCGGGAAAATTAACCATGCCGCAGCTCTCATAAACGAAATGGCAGTGATTTGGTGAAGGGCTGAAGAAACTGAAATAAAGGTCTTCGACTGTGTCTTCGTTTTCTGGGATGTCAGTAAACAGTTTTGCAAAGAGTTGTAAATTATTAAGCAAAACTGAAACATTTTACTAACCGAAGCTATGAACACCATTTTGTTTGAAGTACAATCCCTTGCGAATCTACAAACTGATTTAGAATAATTATTTGGCAAATAAATATTGTAGTGCCCGTCGAAGAATTGTAAAATACGCCACTCCATAAAACCTCCTTGCAATGTCAATACCCTAGAATTAATTTCCTTTGCGTTATTTGGTAAATGATATCACGCCGTTGACGGCCCGTTATCATCTTACCGATAATGTTTTTGAATGTTTCTTGCAGTGGGACAGACAATCGTTCTATACTATTGTGGACTGTGATGTCTTTTAGCTTGTTGCAGACACTTGATGACAGTTCAGACACCTCATCGCCTCTAGGCGCGAAGTACTAAACTAGCATGCAGTATTTTCGTAGAGAGTGTTTTTCAGCAGATCTTCAGGCAATAACTCGTTAGATAATTCATTTGTGGAAAGTTTAACTAATGTCCAATGCAGGTTTCTTTGACTTAGTTTTACGATTGAGGTTGATATTTTCTCAGCTGCAGGAACGGAAAAAGTAATTTTTTAGCACTTTTGAGGAGCTTGGTAATAATGTATTTAGTTAGCGTACGACAATTTAAAACCATAGGGGCAGTTTGAAATATATTTTATTTTCGTAGATAAACACATTGGAAACATTTTAAATATATATATATATATATATAGTATATACAAGGAATAATAATTCCCATATCACGCTACAGCACGGTGCCAAGTCCACTAACGGTTAAGGATTAATTGGTGTTATGCTTTGGCTTCTCAAGAAATACTTAATTTGACACAATAAGAATTTCATATGTGGGCAAAACTGCTAGTTTTATTTTTAACACGATATTAAACATCCCGGCATAATAATACCGAACAAACGAAGAATACACATATTTCAAAAGTCCCGACAATATTGCTCCAACAGATTAGATGGGAAAAGAGGAATGAGGAATATTTGATCATGCATTTCTCCCAAAATCATACAATTCACCAATTGAAATTCCTAGTGATGCTGAAGAAGATTTATATTTTAATTACGATGACAAATCTAAAGAAAAAAACTAATTTTAGTGTAACATTACATGACATAGTACATGTTTTGGGAATACATCATTCGAATGTTTACGAGTCTGTTGTGCATCCAATTTATTCCCCAGATAGAATAGAATTACAAACCGATGATATTAATACTATACAGAGTCTTTATGACAGGCCGACTACCTATTAAAAATACCCACAACTTTATCATCATCAGTCTAATAACCAAGCATATCAACCCCTATAGAAGAAATGGGTTTGTGTGATTATTTGACTTCGTCAAATCAAGCTCCCGTAGGGCGCGATATAAAACGTATCAACACATTTTTGATAATTGATCAAGTGATGTATAGTTTTTTTTTTTTTTCAAAAAATACGTTTGGACTTATGACTTAATAGATAAAATAGTTAATACACCGCAGCTTGTTACTAATTGGCTTTATTTTTTACCAAATAATATTGTTACCTTGTCGATTTATCATAGAACTTCTAGAAATATTGTAATGTTTATTGATTTGGATGTATATCTAATTGAACATCCAATTCTGCAACTTGTATCTATCTGGTTATCCGAAAACTATTTATGACTTATGTGTACCACAAAATTCAAAAAATAAAGTTGCAGTAAACACATATTTTGATCGTACTTGTATATTTTACAAGGAAGCTTATTTTATGGAATTAGATGAATGTTCATATAGAGCTAAAATTTATGGATTAATTTCAAAAAAATTTCCAGGTTTACCGCAAGAATTAGATTCAGATTTTAGATACACCAATGGATTGTTGTACTTCTTTCAAAACACAACTTACTACTAATTCAGTGAATTTACAAACACGTTGACCAAATTTGGGAAAATTTATATTTCATTATTTTAATATAATTTGTCCAGCATAGTCTATGTAATACTCAGATATTGTAATTCGATTAAAATTTTAGTCACACAAATGGTAAAATTCACCATGAAATAAAATTTTGGAAATATTAGTTTTGTATTTTATTCATTATGATATTTCAGATGCTATGTTTATAGCTCCTAAAATATATAACAGTATATTTTTATGATTTGAAAAAAAAATAAGAAAATACTAGTTACGAAATTTATCCAGTGATTATCTCATTTTTAATTTAATATACAAGACGTCGTTCGCTAATTAACACAACATTACAAATTGTTGTAGCTTCAATTGGCTTATCAAAATATACTGTTAGTTTCAAATTAGTTCTATCATTTACAGTAGAAGTTTTTCGAAATGAACAATCAATAACATATAATGGTGTATCAGAAAGAAATTTATCTGGATCGTAGTACAATTCATTATTACGAAAAGGAGTATCGAAATTAGTTTTTGTGTTTCTAAAATCCTTATAAGCAATGTACATTTTGTCAGACATATTGTCACCTATATCAAAATTCCAATTCTCTTTTGAACAAAAAATTAATTTCTACCATTTTTAACCGAAATTTTTCTAGCACAAAAATGGTCAAACATTAAAGCCTGTCTATCTTCGTCTGGATTTTGTTTTCTGTTTTGTTGAAATCCAACAAATTCGTAATCTGGCATATCGTTTTGAATTGAACTAAACTGATATTTTATATCAAACTGAAACGAATTTGCTCCAGTTGGTACAATTTCCTCAATACATTGTCAATTATTAAAGTTAATTGGAATTTTCAGATTTTTGTATAAAGTTTAGCCTTAATTTCATCTAAGTAATTTGCTCCGAATTCAAAATTTGGCAACTATATTTCTGTTTTCTCAACGATAATTTTTCCTGCGAAGGGTCTACTATCTTATGTACCATCTTTTTTGTATATATGTTGCCTGTGAAGAGAATTATTATCGTTAGAGTCACGCGCGAATGAATGTAATTGTATAACCACCTTTCCAATAAATATAATTACAGTCTCTGATAAATCCAAACTAATATTTCACTGGACACATAATTTCATTATATTTATCTGTTCTAAATAAATAAAATTTATCTACACCACATCCATTTACTACACCAGAAAATTTTAGACATGATTTTTCTGATGACGATGCTATTAATGCATGCATCATAGTTGAGGTTATACCAGGGTTATCAATAGTTTCAATTATATTTCCGTGCTTAGAAATTTACATTTTGAAAATTGAAATAGAAAGAAATTCTCACACTAATCAATCGTTGAATCTTAATCATAATTCGTGTTACTATCCCTTTGCTGCAATCCGTATACATAAGCTTCATTCGGATGTGAAAATGAATCACCAATTGGTATGTAAAATTCTGTTCATTTGTTGTAGTCATTTAAATTATTTTTAGTTTGATCAGTTGGTGGAAATATCTGACGTTCGTAGCTCCCAATTATTTTTTTCACTTATTTATATAGAAAAATCTATTGAAAATCGTTTTTACAAATTTTGTATTAAAGAAATTATACAACTATATTGTTTTTATTTATCCATGAATTATGGCTGATATCAAAACCTTACAATTTAAATAAAACTTTATCACCTTTCTTTTGTAAAACTTTTTTCCACTAAGTGATCTTTATCATATTTAGTTTTAAGAAGTTTCTGTTCATAAAACATACTTTTAATTGGTTCATTTTTTAAATCTTTCATTCTATATGTTATTGGATTTGAGTACAATACTTCAGATATTTCAAATATTTCAGTTGACCGAATCATTTTTTAACTTTACTTAATCCAACTTTATCCCAAACAGAAAACTTTTACGCAGTCAAAAGACTGCTTCGGCTGTCACTAGATTTAGAAATTAATTTATTACTATACAAATTGAGTAGAATAGAGGATTCATTATTTTTGTTCACGTCAACAGTCCTCATTTTAATTGTTCTATGAATGGTTTTATTGTTGTCTCTTTTTAATTTTGGTAAAATATCTATCCATTTATAACTTCCTTATATAGAGAATATTTTCCATATTTTCTCAATATTCAATTAAATATCTCAACAACACTAGATTTCTTATCATTAAACATTGAATAATGTTTAATATTGTAAACACTCATAATTATTTTATGTATTTTGTTATAAAATTGCACATGCAAATTTAAAAAAAAACCTCGATACTTAAATCCCTTGCTAATTTTTTAAATACCTTTGAGTGAGCCTGAATCCATCATTACTAAATCTGCTTGCCAGAAACCATCTGTTCCAAAAGATGAAACAGCTCTAGTAGGAAATTTTTTTTCGATCTGGCTTACGAATTTCATTTGGAATCTCTTCTTTAATATTGAAACGATAGGTTGCTTGATTTGGCTGAGTCAAATTATTCCCACCGATAAACATTGATTTTTCAGTACCACAATTACTACAAATATATTTAATTATCATTTTTAAATTTTTTTGTTTGTTCATAAGAATTATTTCACTTGGAGTATGTTTTTTTTACATTTCAGACCATATAATATTTAATAGTTAAATATTTTGTATGATATTTTAAGCTGTCTGCACACCAGTTCATCACTCATTTGAGGTGTTTGAACACCTATTTGAATAATTGTTTGACGTGTTTGAACACTCGTTTGAACAAAAAAATGGTTATTATATTAATCTGTATTCTATTTAATTGATAACAGAAAAACTAACTATAAAATGTATCAACAAGACAAGAGCAAATTAAAAAATTTAAATAACTCAAAAACCATCACAACGAAAATTATGAAAAAAAAAAAAAATAAAAAACAAGAACAACGAATGATTGATGCAATTGATACTCAAGGCAAAAATAAAGTGAGTGTTACAAATGAGAGTAAGAATTTAATTGTTACACTTATGCCCGCTGTTTGTGAAAACAATTTTAGATTATCCACCAACACCTTCCGAATCATCTTTGAAAGGGAACTGTTTAAAGTTGAGCACTCTGATGAAGCATTTAAGCATTTGTCAAAGGATATAGTACCATTTACTAACAATAGAATAACATTTATTGGTGAGAAAGTAACAGAAGTTTTAAAAACAATTGTAACGATTGTATTTTTGGATTAAGACCTGAAGGATGTAAATGATAAATTGGTGATGGTGAAGTAACGTTGAACGATGATGAACTTATCACTAAGTGTATTGGAACTGATGGTTTGTTGAATTTGTTAACATGTAAGGATGTTTTAGAAAGTGACTATACAGATCTATGCTCTTTGGTGCAACTAGCGAAAATTAGTTATTATTGGTTAGAGAAAATTACTTTCCAGATTTAATGCAAAAATTAATTTCTCAATATAACGTAATATATTTAGACTTTTCTTTCTTACAATTTTACTTTTAATCGCTAATGCAAGCAGCTATCCACCACATCAGTAATTTTCTCTCAAATTCATTTTAGCATAACATCCTCTTGCCTGTAACAGCATACATCTTAATTCTTCCAAGGTTAATCATTCCACCACAGAGAAAGAATTATGTAACAGTGTCACTGAAACCAAGTTCTTCAGAGCATATTTACATGGTCACAGATCTACTAGTGTGACATAACATGCAGTTATGAAATCGCTCTTATACCGACACGGTCGCGGTTAAAGTTTTACTCAACAGTCTTTCACACTATCTTTTTCTTTGTGGGATGTTTCATAGACTAAAGTAAAAGTATTTAAATGTAGAAATTGTATTTACATTAGTCAGTTACGTTAAATCCTGTTATATTTCTAAAGAGAATATAAAGTCAGTTCCAGAATATGACACGTTTCATCCAGTTATTCTTAGTGCAATTGATAATTTCATCATTTCCTGGCTACGAACAGCATATTCATCGGGATACAGCAAACAGAAGATAAAATTTCAATTGAGATAAACATTAAATGATACGGTGATCAGTCATCGACAAATCATGTCATTTTGCGCTCATCAAAAAATTAAACTGACCAAATTTCTCTTTAAAAAAAATAACTATCATGTTCAGAAACTTTTTTTAACTCTAACAATTATTTGTACAATTACACTTAGCATTGCTATGTTTTGCAGATTCAAAATAATTTCATTTTTGTATGCTTTATCAATGTTTTCGCAGCATTAATGTTTATTCTATCATTAATGAGAGTTCTGTAATTTAAACTAAAATCCGTTGTTCATAGTAGTATATATTAAATAAAAGCCTGTGCCTGTATATTTGTTACATTAACGGTAACGCGTGGAAAAAAATTGTATAGTTATTCGGTCTCAGCAATGTAAGGTGTGAGTTGAGTTAAAATCAAATAATTTCCGTTGTCTGTCGCCTTGATTTTACCCAGGCAAGCTGGTTGCGGAAGCGGTTACGATAGTCGAGCACAGCAGATCAGGAACTTGGGTGGCATCAAGGCTTCCTAGTGGTAAAATAGCGACATACAAGCCTCCTTCCACATTTTTTTCCTAATTTAATACCTCAAAAAACTCACGATATGTTATGGACTTGTGTCAGGGAAAGTACGTTGGGAATTGTTTTAAGGGCCTCGAGGATTCGACCTGCGTACATTTTTTCGCCCCCGAGTTAAGTAACTTGTTCTGTATATTCTGGCGACCATCAACACTGCAGCTAACGAGTAATCTCGGTTCCAAATAACGGAACATCCTCTTTCTTCGAAAAACAGCTGTCGCCAGTCGTGGCTTGAACTACTGGACAGGTGCTTGAATGTTTGTTTTCTTGTCTTCAGCATCGGGACAAAGGATTCGATTGAAGACGTTTTCGCTACGGTAGGAAATCGTGGGGAGTAACATTTATGAAAGGAACATAATCATGTTGTCGTAGCTGAGATTACCTTCATGCTGAAGTTGTGTCGTGCCGTGAATGGTTTGTTTTCCTCTGTCCGTAAGTCCTGGCCAATTTTATGAGCTAGTAGTTGCCGTTTCTGGCTTTCTTCTTGCACCCAAAGTAGCAACACGAAAGGGATCAAATGCCTTATATGTTCTTAAGACCGAATAAATTTAAACATTTTTTTTTACCGGAAAACTAGACTTTTAATGAAAATAATTTGTATTTTATTAAATCACCTAACTTAAATGGATATACGTCTGTACTGCTGTACTTAAAACAGCAACTACAACTTTTAAGAAAATGCCGTTGCAAACAGTTTGCGCTTCGAGACAGAAGTAGAGAACGTGTATTAAATAAACTCTGAACTTAGTGACTCCATTAATGAGGTGAAATCACAGGGAAAGAAAAAGTATTTTCACGAACATATTTATTTCAAATGGAAAGAAAAAACCTGAAAATTAAACTGCGCTTACAAACCATTTGCAATTTTAAAATGGTATCACTGAAAAGGCCTAAAATTTGTAAACTGTTTATATTTGTCATTATAGTTAATTAAAATTTTAAGTTTGTTTATTCGAAGTAATTTAGGGTGTAAACCAATTGAACAGTTCAAAGTACTTAAAAACTTTTTAAAATCAGTTCTTAATGATGATTAACACATCTACGACTGTATAAAATGTTGACAAAAATGCAATCAATCCTACCTAATTTGTGGCTATACACTAGGATGCAGTGATATCCCAAAACATAAAAGTCGCCTGGAATTAAATAAGTAGCTACAAACATGCCAATTGACTATTGAAATGAACATTTTTGTTGAAAACTATACCTAATATATTAATTCCATATAATTTTAAAACGAGTGATAGGGAAGGATATGTCATTTCAACAAATATTATATTAATCGAACAAAGATATTTTTAACGAATATCTATGGAGTATGACAAGGAAACATCACGTTTGGGAGTAAAATTTACTCTGTTCCCGGAGTATGAAGATCAGTAATATCTGATTAATATTTGTTTCATGTAAATGTGTTGCAATAAAGCTTGCTCACAAAAGTGAATGTGTGTATGTTTGTACATATAATTTTTTCAACACACATATTAAAATTGAGATATGGATAGCAGCTATACGTTTCAGTACGCAACTAAAGAAACTGTGAAAGTGAAAAGGGATTTTGACAAACTCCCTTCTTCGAGCATTTAAAGATGCCAGATGTCCCAAATATTTGGTCAACTGTATCTTATTCCCATAGTCCAAGGTGTTCTGAATATTAAATTTAACTGTTTATTATTTGACTTATAATAACTTTAATAATGTAGTTGGTGACGATTCGTAAGCATCATAGTTTAAATACAGAGCTTAAGGAGATATAGCGCCCAAAATTCAGGAGGCTATTTGTATTGAAATAGTGAGTAGAAATTACATGTGACAAGTTCTACGTAAAAAAGAATATTAAGGTAGGTAAAACCATCCAAAATCGTTTTAAAATTATTGTATTTTGGCAATATAGAGTAAAAATAAGTATAGTTACATTACAACTCTGTGGACAATGTTAGTTTTTGTTTTTACTGAGATCTTCAGCATTTAAATAAATCACCTTTAAATTACATGGCCTTCATTAAAATAATAACGGCAGAGAACTTCTTATTGCAGCCATTTGTTTAGCTACCATGTTGATTATTACAATTACCTGCAGTTTGTTAACTGTTATGCATTGAACGTTGAGATTGGCAAATTTCGCATTCTTGTCAACAAAGACAGATACAATTTTGCATATTAGCGAATTTAAATAGCATGGAAATCCACATTTGCATTAAGCATAGTACTCTGTTATAACAAACAGTTAAATTAACATACAGGTGGTATACATTAGAAGACTTATCGTTACACTATTACACCAGCTGGCATGAAAAAATTAATTAGCACATATTGCCGTAATTGGCTGTCTAAACATAATTTTTCTGCAGTTTACGAACTTTTCAGGCAAAAAATTGACATTTTTCTAGCAGATTTGTTTAGTGACCCTGTCATTAAAGACGCGTACTAATTTGTGTACCAGCCAGTTTATAAAGAGAGATGGCTACAGGTATCTTTACAATAACGTTTTGCTGTAGTATATTAACAATTAGTTGTAGATAATTTCCTTTTGGTTTACAGGAAACTCATATAATCCATTTTATAAGAATAGTACATTGCTGTTATGAACTGTCAGGTTTAGAAAGTTTGTTACTTATCAGGCAGGTTACTTGCGCCACACTGTCGTTGAAAATGTATACCTACCAGTTGGCGAGACAGCCCATTTTAAAAGCATGAATGGCTATATATGACGTAAGGTTAGTGTGACGCTAGCAATAGGCATAGAAAGTCGTGATTTGGAACCCTAACAATTTCCGCCACACTGACATAAAAAATGTAGCTACTATTAAACTTATCAGAATATTTTGCTGCAGTTTAAGAACTCTTGGGCCCACAGACTTTAGATATGGCAGGCAAAATTTCTGTGACATTAAAGCTAACTGTATAAATACTATATGTATGGCCACTTTTGCTCTTATAAGATGACATGCATTGTTTGTGAATAGTTAGACCTAGAATATTTTATTTTGACATTAGGGTAACTTTGACAACCCTGTCGTCAAAGGTGTGTTCTAGGTGTGAAAACCTATTTTAAAAAATTGGTTGGTCACTTTATCATCATGTGCTTAATTAATCAGAGTTTCATTAGATTTCTCTAGAAATTTTAGGCTTAGCAAGTATGCAGCTTCACAGACTGCAAATGTAACACATATAGAAGGACAGAAAAGCTATTTCCGTAAACTAGTGGCTGATATTATTTTTCCATAAATGGTATAGGTGGTCTCGACTTACGAACATGAGGCTAGAGAGTTGAATTTTTTACAGAGATATTACCTCTATGATTATTCCGTCTTCTATTACGAGTTCACGTTTATTGTAAATATATCAGACGTAATTGCAATTATCTTACAAGCATAGTTGGCTACCGCTTGTGAATATATGTAGCTTGATATGTCGTATTATTGAATGACGTTTATGCAAAACATTGCACATAGTAATTAATTGTCTCTGTGTAAGTCACAAAGTATCATTTCATGTCGTTTGTGAGATGTTCGAAATAACACCGTAATATGATTTATTTAAAATCCTATCGTGCCATAATTACATAATTTATATACGCTTAAGTACCGCATATGTCAATGAACATTTATAATTATTCCCATGGTTTATATAAAGATTTAGGGGCCGAATACGTAAGAAATTACGGGATGCATTATCCTTTAGCCAGAATACAGTTAATAAGTGACAGGCATTTGCGTGTGGAGGGGTGCAAGACGAGGAAGAGGAGCAGAACAGGGTATCTAAAATGAAATGAAGAAAAAAATTGGTGAGTTGTGTGTGCACCAATAATTGTTTCTGCAAAAATATATTTTTTTTGGAAGTGGGGAGGGGATATTACAGGTCAACCGAAAACATTATTTAATAAGAAACGTTCTCTTTCAAAATGTTTCTAAAAGTTCATTTATGACCTTTAAAATCATATTGTACTATTTGGCACTTTTGAAAACTTTTATGTTTCAGATATACTATCGTATTAGGCTGAATTCTCGGCGAACGAAGTTGTGGGTACCACCTAGCATGTCATTTAAAAATTAATGTTTGTTCGTTCGTTTTATGTGCGACTTATACTACTCCAACGAATGCGATGTTACTTTGATGAGTTGTTGTACGTGAGCCCGCGAAAGTTTCTGTCAAAACAACCACCATCTTGGTTAGGTGGGGGAGCAGAACAAGGTACAACATTTGTGTGACGGAACAAAAACCTTGGCGAGCTGTACGTTCCCCCACCAAGGCTTCTGCTGAAAAAAATAATTGGAGGGTTTGGGGGGAGGATAGCAAAACGTGGTGTGGGGCAGAACGAGATCCTAAAAAAATGTAATGGAAAAAATTTGCTAAATTGTGAGTGCGCCCACGAGGGGTGGAAGTGATGCAAAACGAATTACATGAGTTAAAACGGGGCACCCAACAAATTTAATGATCTATGTTCTGTTTCAAATTGTTTATAAACTGTCATTAATGCAACTTAACATGATTTTGCACCATGTAAAACTTCTCAAAACGTTTTGGTTCCAGAAACATTGTCGTATTGAGTTGAAAACGCCGCGAACGAAGTCACGGGTACCAGATAGTACACTTTAAAATAAAACCGAGTAAAACCATGTTGTTTGAAAAGTTTAAAAATTAATTATTTGTTTTAAAGACTGATTCAGAAAGAAGTATTACAAATCGCAAATACCTGCATTATAAGTTTTATATAAATAAAAATTAACTAAGTGGCCAAAGAAAGCAAGCAAAGCGAAATCGTTATGACTAAAAGTATAATAACCTGAACAATTTAACCAAGTGGTACGTGCAAGCATAGTGCTAGACGTCACGAACATAATTTAAACTCATCCTGTTTGAAAATCTTCGGTAAAATTCAAAGTAAATGTTCAGCAACCCAGGATTGTTACTGACTTAACTAGGCAACGAACAAAAATGTTAATAATTTTTCCTGCCGAAACATAAGAAATATCCGATCTTTACTACTTTATAAAATCGGTTCCAAACTGCTAAGTCGCTTTTAATAACATATAAAAATTGTCCTAGAACTTAAAGTCGTAGTGTAAATTATGTACAGATGTCTTACTATTGTTCATCCCATTAACTGTATGGATTTGATAAAATAATTTGTGAAGTCCTATCCGTTTCCTAAGTTCGGTCACATTTTGTGAGGACGGAAAACCTAATAAACAGGTCGCAAGAAAATTAGACGCCCAAACGTCGGCTGGTGATCCCTCATCAAAAATTAAATAGCCATTGTATATTAAATTTTCTAGCCCAGTAAATATTATGAAAGAAATGATCACTTGAAAAACTAGTTTTATAATAGTAATTGCAATATATTTTAAATACGTAGGAGTTGAATTGCAATTTTGTCAGCTAAGTTAAGTGTTATTGAGATCTTTAATGTAAATAAGTCACACTTCAATCATGTTCTTCTTCGTGAAAATAATAACGGTGACCTCAGTTTTTAATGCACATAATTACTTGTGCTCCCAGGTTTTGTGAACATATTATGTTGTCTATTTCAGCAGTACATTCGTAAGAATGAAAACTTACACACACATATTGCTGTGACAATAGTAAAATACTGTGTACTTTCACAAAAAAAAAAAAAAAAGCTGTTTACTCCGAAGAACCGTTACATGCGCCTTGCTCTAAGGAAAACACATCCGGCAGGACGAAATTTTTAAAGCATGACACAGAATCCAAGCAGTGGACTTTAGCTAATAGTAAATTGGAACCACCGAACCCTTAGACGGAACACTAACCTGCGCCTTCATCCACCTTCCAAAGGAGTAACAGTAGCTAGGAGAGAGCCTAGGGCCACCCATCCCAGGTTCTCGCCTACAATCCTGTCCCCCGACTGAGATCCTCAGCTCAGCCGCCTCTTGGTTTGAGTTGGGGCCTCTCTAACCCCTAACAGACTGTCCACATCTGCTACCGGGCACTTTTGCAGCCTACTCATCGACCTTTCTCACAGGATGGGTCCTCTCCAGATCTACCCAGCATCCGGGCAACCACAACCACTACGAGACCAACCCAGACCAGACATGAGAGAAAACCTCATTATGGAGCTATGTGAACTCCCGTAGTACTACCTAATTTTCATGGCATTTGTGCGTTTTCCAGCCTGATCGTCTGGGTACTACAAGAACGCACAGGGTGCTCCTTTGGCCTTTTGGCAGAGCACCCACCGGGCAGGGGGGGGTGGCCATCCTTACAGCCGTAAGGCTCGGTCGTGCATCTTGTTTCCCCAGACTGCGTCAGGTTCGTCCATTACCATTACCCATCGACTCCCACATGGAGACCTATTCCAACAGCCTGAGCGCTAGGTAGTCTAACGCCCCAACTAGTGGTTTCTCCTTGTAGCCATCTGTCGGAGAATTCATCAAAGCAGAAACCCCATTCCCAGTTCTGAGGAGCCGGGATGCATAGCCTGAGCTTGCATTGGTTCTAAGATCCATTGGCGCCACGAGCAGGCTACAGGTTGACTTGGGTGTGAGAGGTTTTTGTGCAGAGGGGTTACGGAACCGTAAAACTAGCACAAGATGCCGAGGAACCCATCCCGGTGTAGAGCCTACCAATACTCACGAGTACCGGAGCAATGTCAACCCCCCTGATAGTGCGTTCGTGGATACTCCCTTCGGATAGTAGAGAATGGCACCACTCCGACACCTCAAATATCGTGATTTTTAACCACCTTCATGAAGATGAAAGTGAATTGAGAACCAATCCCTTTTTCTACAATCAGTGTTAAGTGGCACATCATTACAATCCAATTCACCCACAGTTTCCTGTTGTTTTCTTTGTTAACAGTGCCTCTTAGCCTAAGCCATACCAGCGCCCGGCCCCCTTGGGCGAGGAGAGAGATCACGCTCTATTACGCAGTGAACTTTAGTTAACAGCCAGGTGGAACCGTCCGAACCCTTTGACGGAACACTGAACAGCGCCTCCGTCCGCCTTCCAAAGGAGGGCAGGGGCTAGCGAGAGAGCCAAGGGCCACCCATCCCTGGTTCTCGCCCACTGGCCTGCCCCCCGACTGAGATCCTCAGCTCAGTCACCTCTTGGTTTGAGTCGGGGCCCATCTTACCCCTAACAGACTCACCGGGCCTGCTCCCGGACACACTTTTGCAGCCAATCGTCGACCTTTCTCAGGGGAAGGGTCCCCTCCAGGCCTGCCCAGCATATAGGCAACCACCACCACTACGAATCCAATCCAGACCAGACACGGCAGATAACCATACAGTGGGGATAACCTGGTCACCCGTAGTACTACCTAATTTCCATGGCATTTGTGGGTTTTCCAGCCGGGCCGTCTGGGTACTTCAGATCACACAGGGTCCGCCTTTCGATGGGGAACCCACCGGGGAGGACCACCCTTACAGCCGCATGGCTTGGGCGTGTGGCCTGTTTCCCCAGACTGCATCCGGTTCGTCCATTTCCATTACCCTAGTCTCCCACTTGGAGATCTGAGCTTTTGGGCCCCAACAGCCTGAGCGATAGGTAGTCTAACGCCCCACCTAGTGGTTTCTCCTTGTTGACATCTATCGGAGAATCCATCAAGGCAGATACCCTTTTCTCAACTCTGAGGAGCCGAGATGCATAGGGCCCGCACGCCAGAGCCTGTATCGGTTCTAAGATCCGGTGGTGCCACGAGAAGGCTGCAGGTTGACTTAGGCGTGAGGGTTTTTTGTGCTGAGGGGTCATGGAAGCGTAAAGCTAGCACCAGAGGCCAAGGAACCCATCCCGGTGTGGTGCCCACCAATACTCACGAGCCTCGGAGCCTGCGAGTGTGTATGTGGTTACTCCCTTCTGATACTAGAGCATGGCACCGCTCCGACACCTCAAACAGGGAGATGCACAATCGCATTTGGATTTCTCCGAAGCGAGAACACACCTTAACCACTGGCACATCATTACAATAGGAACTCATCATTTTCAGTTGTTAAAACATCTGCAAGCAAATTATGTATGCATACAAATAAATTATTTAAACAGTTATACATGCCTTTTA
Organism: Medauroidea extradentata; assembly: GCA_003012365.1. NCBI lineage: Eukaryota > Metazoa > Arthropoda > Insecta > Phasmatodea > Phasmatidae > Medauroidea > Medauroidea extradentata. The sequence goes on along the minus strand of PNEQ01036583.1, from coordinate 29,017 downwards.
ACACATTCTGAAAAAATTGCGGTGACTTTTGAAATATATAGTTTTTGGCTGAATGATGTCACAAAATTTCTGCATATAGAGCTAATTATTTAAGGGAACTGTGTTGTTAATATCGCCAACCATAATGAAATTAACAGAAAGTCGAACTCTCATAATAATCATATGGGTGTTTAGTAATGATGTATTAAAGGGTATGCCCTAGCTCACAAAAAACACTAACATTTTTGAAAAATATGTGCAAAATCGAATTTGTTCCCGAATTTACTTGGCTGGATTTTGAGACATGCTTTAAAAAACTGCATTAAAATATGCATATTTTTGGTGTGCACAGCGCATGTACAAATTCCTTGGTGGAAGTAGAACTTTTTGCCTATATACCAAGAGTTGTATTATTATTGTCACAGGAACAGTTGTGTAAAATTTTCTTGCAAATGGTGAATTCTAGGGGTTTTTAACACATGGACATTTCTGTTCCTTCCGACATACTACTGAAATGGCTAAAAAAGACATAGTGAAATGTTTATAAAACCTGGCAGCAAAGTAAAGTTTTGAAATGAGTGGGTGGACTTCCCTTATCTTTTCATGAAAGGGGAAGGTGTGAAGGTACCTACCATTGTATACATTAAAGAGCTCAGTTACAATATCAACGACAGATTTTTAAGGCAACTCGTCACATATTTCGATATTTGGCCAAAACACTATCTTAACAAGATTCTCAAGAGCTTTTACCTCTCTTAATTTTCAATTTACTGGAAATGACAGTATATTATTTTATCAAGTTCTTCAATAGGAATCATTCCCAAAGTTTAGACTATTTATTCCCTTTCAGCCATAATATTCAACATATACAAATACGTACCCACATAAGATACTTATTCCATACAGAAAATGTTTTTATTACAACATCGTAGACCTAAGTAATGCCTGACGAAAGTCTATGTTCTTATTTTTAGGTTGCCCAAGTTCCTGTTCCATCTGGCTTGCCTGTAGAGAAGAGCGAGGATATGAAATCAGATATTTTTCGCTCGAGGAAAGATTTTCTCATCCGACATCATTTGCAGCGTACTACAGGTGCAGGTATGTAAATAGACTAAACAATATTTTATTAAGGTTTGTACGCTTTCGCGGCCATAGACTGTGTGGTTCAGGTTTTTGGGTTGTAGCCGCGTCGCTGTTGTTCCTCTTCCCGATATTACGGCAGACATTGCAGCTTCCATCTTCAAGGTGAAGTTAAGCAAAACTCTTACTTTTTGAGCCTCTATGAGGTTCTCCATCCTTTGGGCTCTGTTAGAGTGTTCTATGATTGGCAAGGGCTCTCAGCCCATCCTTGGTGGCCTTCCTTTTATTTACTGTGACTTTCCTTCAATGTCTGACTGTTTCCCTTCTGGTTGAATGAGGAAGATGGTCATTCAGGGAACAGCTCACCTCCATCCCTTGGTGTACCTGAGTTTTATTATTTCTACAAATCGGTGACCAAATATTGCTTGATTTTAAACTACCTTCTCTGTTAATTTAGTCTGATGTGTTCCTATATCCCGTCACGTTGGCAGAACTCCAGCACGAATTTGTTGCCAAACGAATTATAGGTACTGAGAGTGTCTCAAGACAGAGCGTCATACATTTAAGCTATGCTTCATTAAGGAAAAGTAAGAATAAAGGAAATGATAAACCAGCACAAACGAAGCGAGAGACGCAAGTGGGATTTAAAATCTGTATTATTACCTTATATAATTGGATAAAATAGGGATGACTCAAGATTTCGTTATCGAAACTCTTGGAAAGATGAGGAGTGAGTGAAATTGAATGCCATTGGTCAGCAGCCCCGACTAATGAGAAGAGGCGGTTTCATTCCCATGGACTTAAGCACACCTGCTTGTTCAATTGCGGGTGTTGCTGTGGATAGTCTCCTTGCTTATACCGATGCATTGGTTCAGACAATATCCCCAACAACTGAAGAAACAGGCGAGACAAGCACAGCCAACAAGGTGGTGAGGTGAGAGGATTTTACGGCCTATTTAACAACCAGGTCTTAAAAGTTGGTGAGAGTGAAAATAAGACGAAGGAACAACACAACAGACATGCCCGAACCCGGGTTCGAACACGGGACCTCTCGCACCAGCTACGTTCGGTAGTGTGGTACAGCATACAAGGTCAACACTCCACAGCACCTCTCGTTCGTTGCAAACAAAAGACAGCTTCAGCTAATTGCTAACTTTCCCAATGTCAGAGGAATACTAATGACCCAGCTTTATTCAGTCTCCATCTTCATTGTTCAGCTTGGCAGCTACTTCCATCGCAGCTCAGATAAGGAAAAGGTGTCACCTCTTTCTTTTCCTCCAAACTCCCCAGACAACTCTTTAATGGGCACCCTTCCGGGGCTATATACTTCATGTCCCAATGAATCATTGGTGTCCAGCTGTTTCTGCTATTACCTCGGTCTTTGAAATCCAACGTTTTTCGTTCCCTCATCACTACCTATGGCAATATGCAGATGTTCACAGGTCGCTAAGTCCGCAGGATCTGGCTCTAGACACACTTACTATTTGGTCAGTGAGTCAGTATTTGAGTATTCCTGACAGCTCCTTAGCGAGGAGCCCTATATTCGCTATCAGAGGAATGTACATGATAGCAAATAATCGCTCCTTCCCTGCTCTCATGATCGTATTGCTTCGGGCGAACTACATCAGCTTCGTTACGTGGGTAGGCGGCACTTTCTGGCGCGCAACGCGCGAGACGACGATGTTCTCGCCACGAGAGACGAGACTTCTTCGCTGTTAAGTTGTATGCCTATGATTGTTTAGAAATTTCGCTCACTTCTCTGATGTACTTTTTCTTGTAATATGTGATATTGGCTAAAGTATGTTGTTGTTGGTATGGACCGAGTTCCTGCACACGTTTGAACAATTTTTACTGCACTTGTATAGGAAACTTAGAAGGATTATTTTACTGAAGTACCTAAATCAGCATTGTATGTGTCAAAATACAAGTGCAGTAAAATTGTTTATCCGGTTCTTTTACTGAGGGGACTCGGCGTAAGTGGGTAAAGTTGTACAAAATGTGCCGTATGCATAGTTTTGCTCTGCTGTTAATTTACCTTTATTTTGACAAATTCTAAGAATTTTGTTACACACAAACTAACAGGAGCTGGAATTATTTATTTTAGAGGGTTTATTTCTATCTCCCAATTTTATGCTGTTCAGCTTAATAAGGGACGGCATACAAACTATCTAAACCTAAGAAAGCGACACGAACATTTGTGCTCCTGCTAAGATTGGAACTAAGGACCTCTCTCACCGTAGTCCGGCATGCTACAGACCACACTATGGAGGCTGGCCTGGAAATATAACAAGGTCTGTTCAATGAGGTAATAATTTTACCAAAGACCGGTGAGACTATAATATGTGCTGTTTGTTTGTGTGATCTGAATATGAGTGGAACAGAACTAGAACCAAAATAATCCTGTGGAACATGTGAGGAATTTACAAGGAAAATTACGGAATAAATATTGATGCAATGAAATTTTTAGACTCACGACCTATGTATTTTAGGTTAACTGAAAATTAAAAATTTTCCCATAGCTTATTTACGCCAAGAATAGTAATGTCTTGGCGAATGCGGAAGTTTCATCAAGTTCAGTTCTACGATTTCTAGCAGCAAAATTTTTAAATGTCACCAATGGGTCTTTCACAAGCAGCGATTCTCTCTGAGCGACAATATTTTCCAGGTATTGAATCTTGGATTCTGAAAGATATTCTGAATGGATTGGAAAAAGACTTTCAACACTCATCTTCAGATAAGCAAACCTATATTTTACTCTAGGGTGTCACGGCACACTAGCATCGTCCTTCAGATTAACAACAATCTCTTGTACGATAATGATAACAAATTTAGATACTCAAACATATTACATGTATGTACAAGTAAGCGACTTTTTTTTCAATAAATGGGTGAATATGTGTTTCGGCCTCAGAACATTTGTGTTGACGTTTAAATTTCCCGCTCCAATCTCGGCAACGTGGCAACACTGTCTACATCAGCGCTTCTCTCAAGTGGCGCTACCTGCAACTACAGGACAGGACAAGTTCGTCGTTTGTTCTCGTGTCGGTATGTCGCGTCGCAGCTCATTCCAAATGAGCCAATTTAATACAGTCCATATCAGTTACTCGAATAAACATTTGGTCCTTCAGGCCGGATCCGCGCCAATATTTATCGCAGTTTGTTTGTCGCTTCCTCATCGTAACTAGTTCGCGGTTACGACTAATTTGCATTCTACCACGCTTCTTATTCTGGGCATCGCTATCATGATATTCAAGGCTTGTGTTATGTGACCTTGGCTTCGCGTCTTATGGTACCGCTTATTTCATGTGTTATTGTTCTGCATGAGCCAGCCTCTTGTGTGGGTTTGTTTAGAGAAATCACGGGAAGTGATTGAGAGGATTTTGGCGCAAGGCTTGTGTTCCAGCCGCTCTACGAGCGTTAGTGTGACTCCAATAGCCTATTGACACGATGTGTCATTGTTCTCAGTGTATTTTTGGATACTGTGTCAACATCAACATGGGCAACGTTAAAGCAGCAACATTGCGAATGCGATTGGCTGAGGGAGGCCTCAAGCGCGCTCACGACCTTGCCAAGAATGTCAGTACAGACCTTTCAAGAAAACATTTCTTCCGTTCTACCATCCGAGATTTGCCAGAAGTTAAACAAATCTTTGAAACCATTTGCATAGTTCTAAAAGTGCTACTGGTGACATCGCAGGTTTTGACTTTATGGCTCAATCGTCCCACACTGTAACATTTGAAGGACTATATTATGACATCATGGCCCCTGTATAAGCTCTGGACACAAAATCGGAAGCCCCGAAGTTGATTACAAAGGTACATGTATCCCTTCCAAAGATTTTGTTGCCACAGTTCTCTGGAAATGGGAAGGAATGGGTAAACTACTCAAATATGTTTCGGTCCCTCATAGCAGATCACCTAGACCTCACTCCAGTCGAAAGGTTGTTGTATTTGAAGTCTTCAGTTAATGGTGAGCCTTTAAGCATGATCCAATCACTGCCTCTAACCAATGCTGACTTAAAAGTAGCATGGAAGTTGCTCTCTGATAGGTACTCCAACAATAGGCTAATTGTTTCATTGCATGTTGAAGCAGTGTAGGAAGCATCTACCGTGTCATCTGAATCTCCCACCTCACTGCACCAGTTGCTGACTGCAATCACAGAGAACATGGGTGCACTAGTAGAAGTTCTGGAAGTCCCTGTGCAACACTGGGACCTTATTTAATTACCTATTTTGTGCAGGAAACTAGATGCTCACTTACAGTCATTTTGGATGATGACTGCAATAAGTAACGAACTCCCAACCCTTGAATTGTTTTTACAATTTTTAGAGAAGCATTGTCGTGTTCTGGAAGCAGTTGCCTCACTCTCTATACCTACTCTGCTTAGGACAAGGTCTGCACATCTGCTGGCAGATGGTAAACAGAGCAAAGGGTACAGTTCATAAAATGTGTTTATGGTAATATCCACACAGTGCAACATATGCAGTGAGCCACACGTGTTGTAAAAATGCCCACAGTTTCTGCAGAAGCTACACAAGGATCGGTTTACACTTGTCAAGGAACTTAAGTTGTGTTTAAATTGTTTACAGCCCTCGCATCACTGCAAGAAATGCCATTCAACAGTTTCATGTAGATACTGTAACTCACGACACCACTTCTTACTGTACTTCCCAGAACCACATTCTCAAGATGGCAGCAGTGCTGATCGCTCAGAGCCACCTGCAGACACACCAGAAAGCATCAACAATGAGGTCACTGTAGATCCCACAATGACAGTATGTTCTTCATTTTCAGACATATCCAACAGGGCACTGGTTATGTTGTCAACAGCACTGGTGTATGTGCAAGATGGCTCTCACTCTTTTCAGTCTGTGAGGGTGTTGCTTGATTCTGGGAGTCAAAAAAACTTCATCTCTGAGAACTGCATATCTCGCCTGGGTATTGCTCACAGGAAGAGGGCACAGAAACTTCTGGGGTTCTCTCAAGCACCACTTAATGTAGCACGTGGGGTGGCATCCTGCACAGTAAGATCTCGTCAGCTGTCAGAAACATTATTTTTCATAGATGTATTGGTGTTACCTCACATAACAAGACACCTCCCATCTACACTTGTTGACACCCAAGCGTGGAACCATCTGGCAGCCCAGGTTTCGCAACCCCAGGACCCGTGGACATGCAGATAGGTGCTGAGCTCTTTCTGTGTCTGTTGACGGGAAGCAAGGTTCAAGGGCTGTCAAGCACTCCTATAGCCCTAGACACAATTTTCGGCTGGATAGTGATGAGAAAGTTTAATTATAGCTCACACAGTGTGCAGTCAAAGCTCTCGTCATTCTTTGTTGCTCCTAGTGTCAGTCTGTCCCTGGATACTGTTGTGGAGTGTTTTTGGAAACTTGAAGAACTACCCAGGGCTAGTGTAATGACACCAACTGCAGATGATCTGCTCTGTGAAAGGCTGTTTGCAGAAGGAGATGCTCGTGATCAACAGGGTTGTTACAGCTTCGCTCTCCCCTTCAAAACTCCTGACCCTGATTTGGGAGATTCGTACTGCACTGCACTCCGTCGTTTTCGTTCACTTGAACGTCGTTTGAAGAGGCAGCTAGAGCTCAAAGTGGGATATGTAGCATTTATGTAAGAATATATGACCTCTCGTGTTGATAACCCAGATATGGCTGCCAGCTGGTCATATTTCATTCCTCATCATTGAGTTATAAAGGCTTACAGTACCTCAACAAAACTTCGTGTGGTTTTCTATGCATCTGCTAAGGCCAGTTCTGGATTGTCCTTGAATGGCACATTGTAGACTGGACAGAAATTTCAAAGTAACATAGTGGATGTGTTGATACAGTTCCAGATCCCATCAATTATATTTACAGAAGATATAAAGAAGATGTACCATTAAGTAATTATCTCTAGTGAGCATAGAGATTATCAGCACATTCTGTGGAGGGAGTCTGATGATTATCCATTGGTAGTATATCGCCTTAATACTTTCACATATGGTGTCAGCTCAGCCCCATTTCTTGCTATCCAGACACTGTGTGAGCTAGTAAAAGATGAGGAGAACTACACAAGTGCTGCAAATTTTTTGTTGTCTGACACCTATGTTGATGATGTGGTCACTGGAACAAATGACATAGCTTCTGCTGTAAAGCTGAGATGGCATCAACAAGAGTTTCTTCTCAAATGTGGATTTCAGCTTCGCAAGTTAACAAGCAACTGCCCTGCTGTACTCGAAGGCCTGGCCTCACATGACCTGCAATAACCCTGCACAGGTTTCTCATTTGATGAAGACCAGTATGTTAAGGTTCTGGGGCTGAAATGGAATCCCACCTCTGACACCTTCACCTATGACATCCAATCTCGACCTCTGGTTCTGGCTAAAAGTGGGATTCTGTTGGACATGGCCAACATCTTTGATCCCCTGGGAGGGTTGACACCACTGACCCTCCTAGCCAAAAACTTAATACAACACCTAAGGCTAGCGAATTTAGGTTGGGATTGTCCAGCTCCACATGACATTGTTGTGAAATGGGAGACTATTCGAAAGGAGCTGGTAGTCTGTTCCACCATAACCATCCCTCACTGTATCGCCAAGGATAGCACAGACTCATGTTTTGATCTGTATGGGTTCTGTAACAGTTCCAAAAAGGGATATGCTGTAGTTGTTTATCTTCGTCGTCTGTACAGCTCAGGGATTGTCGCTATTCTTCTGCTGTTCGCCAAAGCTAAGGTGTCTCCTCTCAAAAGGGTAACACTTCCACGACTTGAGCTTTGTGCTGCCGCACTCCTTGCTCGTTGTCTACAGTTGATGTTGGACCAGTATTCGTCTACTTTAGCCTTGGATAGCACATATGCTTGGACTCATTCATCCGTTGCATTGTCTTGGATTAGAGCACTTTCACATACATGGAAGATCTCTGTTGCCAACTGTGTTAATGAAATACAGAGCTGTACTGCAATCAGTTCATAGCATCACATACCTAGTAACCAAAACCCGGTAGAATGCACCTCTCGTGGTCTTACGCCTGCACAGCTTGTTGGTCACCCTCTGTGGTGGTCCGGGCCAACATGGCTGAGTCAAGACAAGGAGCATTGACAACAGCTCAAAATTCAAGATTTGGGCACCACTTGTAGTGAAGAACGTCGAACTGTTGTGCTTCAGACCTCTGTGGAACAGTCTCCATTCATTGACCTTCTTGAAAAATTGTTGATACTAAGCAAGGTTCAGCGAATAGTTGCAAGGTGCCATATATTTGTGCAAGCTATCCGCCCAGGCGTTCAGGCAACCACAGGTCACTAACCAGAGGAAATGCAGGCACTGAATGTCTTGATCAGATCCTCGCAAAGGGAGTTTACTGGAGAATGATGTGCCCAAATTGCTAAGAATCAACCGTGCTCTCCAGCCATCCAAATACCCTTTTTAAACTCGGAAGGCTTCTTGAGGGTAGGTGGGCGACAGCAAGAAGCAAATTTGTAGTTCGAGGAAAAAGATTCGATTTTCCTGCCAAAAAATTACAGTCTCGCAGTGATGCTGATTGACGAACTTCACCTACAGTTTCTGCACCCTGGTGCCCAACTACTGCAGTCTTTGCTTCAAAAAGAATTCTTGGTGATAGGCGCCAGAAACCTCATCTGTAACCAGCTTCGCAAGTGCATGATATGCTTTCGAACCCATCCAAAATTCCTCACACAGATCTTGGGCAACCTTCCAGCTGACATAGTACGCCAAGCTAAGCCTTTTTTTAACAGCAGAGTTGATTATGTAGGTCCATTCTCGATCATCATGGCAAGACTCCGCAAACCCAGTGTACTGCAGGTATACAAATGTATTTTCGTGTGCTTTTCGACCAAGGCAATTAACTTGGAGCTAGTTTCGGACTTGTCCACAGAAGCTTTTCTTGCATCCTTTCGAAGATTCCTCGCTCGCCATGGACATTGTGCCAATATATATAGCGACTGTGGCACCAACTTTGTAGGAGGTAGTCATCAGCTCAACCAAGTGCAAAAATTCCTGTCTGAGAATGACACACTTAAATAGATCGCGGACAGCTTAGTAGAACATAATAATAACCTGGCATTTCAACCCACCAGCAGCACCTCATTTCGGAGGTCTGTGGGAGGCTGGGATTAAGTCAGTCAAATCTGTTCTGAAAAGAGTGATGGGGACTCAGTTGCTTACTTATGAAGAGCTCAGTACTGTGTTGACCCAAATCGAGGCCATGCTAAATTTCAGACCACTGTGTCCGCTGTTAAATGATCCGAAAGATTTATCAGCCTTGACTCCTAGCCACTTCCTCACCATGAGTCAACCCTATTTATTACCTGAACTGGACGTGTTGTCAAATCCAGTAAACCAGTTAACTAGATAATCACTTCTACAGCAAAAAATTCACCAGTCTTTCTGGAAATGGTGGCATGCAGAATACCTACATCAGCTTCAGCCCAAGGTTAAGTGGAATCGTGAAACAGTCAATATGCATGAAGGGAGAGTGGTTCTGATCAAAGACCAAAACTTGCCACCCTTGCAATGGAGGCTTGGAAGAGTGGTGAAGACTTACCCTGGGGCAGATGGTGTGCATGTCGCTGAAGTCCGCACCCAGCAAGGCAATCTCACCAGGCCCGTGGTGAAACTGTGCCCTTTCCCCATAGATTAGTTTCGAGAACTGTTGTACGCAATTTTTTGTATATTGAACAACCATATGTGTTACACGTGTTGTATACATTGTGTTGTGTAAGTCTATACTTCTGTGTTGGTATTGTTGAAGTGTGATCACTTCAAGGTGGGCAGGATGTTTCGGCTTCAGAAAATTTTTGTTTACATTTAAATTTCCCGCTCCAATCTCGGCAACATGGCAACACTGTCTACAGTAGCACTTCTCTCGAGTGGCGGTACCCGCAGCTACAAGACCAGTTCGTCTTTTGTTCTCGTGTCGGTAAGTCACGTCGCAGCTCATTTCAAATGAGCCATGTTAATAAAGTCCATGTCAATTACTCGAATAAACAATAAGCCATAAATAAATGCACACAAATCAATTATTTTTTGTAGTAGCAAAATATTCTTTCGCCTGTACACATGTTACAGTGCTCTCACGATACGGAATCATATATTCTTATAATTTCAGTGATTGCAGGGGCTACGTTTAACATGGTTTAAGTAAAAAAAACTCACTAACAAATAAAATATTGTCCGAAAAACATAAAATACACATACTTAAGGGCGCGGTGTACAGCAATTTTCATCATCATTATTTTATTTTGTATTTGTACCAGATATTTTTTTCTTCGTTTACACACAAAATGTGACTAAATTTGGCTCTTATGAAATTTTTTTATCTCTGATAGTTTTCGCGTAATGGCTTGTTAAAGTCATATTTTGCATGTTTCCGTTTTAACGACTATGCTAAAACCAACTGATATACCAAACTCAAAAAAATTACAGTGGATAAACACATTGCAGGCTACAATGACATGCTCATGAAATTAAACAATAAACATTATTTGTATTTTAAAAAAATATATTGAACTTTTAAATTTTTATTTTCAGATTCTGCAATTTTTTAAAATTCAAATAATTTTTATTCTTTAATTTTATGAGCATGTCATTGTAGCCTGCAATGTCTTTACCCACTGTGATTTTTTTGAGTTTGGTATATCAGTTGGTTTTAGTGTAGTCGTTAAAACGGAAACATGCAAAAATATGACTTTAACAAGCAATTACGCGAAAACTATCAGAGATAAAAAAAATTCACAAGAGCCAAATTTAGTCACATTATGTGTCTAAGGTAAAAAAAAATCTGGTACAAATAAAAAATAAAAGAATGGTGACGAAAATTGCGGTAGCCGCGCCCTTAAGGGTGCTTTCTACCACGGAGTTCTTGCTAAGACAAGGATAAGGAATTACGTGTTAAATTGTATAAGGTTTGGATCAGTCATCTTTCATGACATCGCTTTCGGACAAAGCCAGTTTTTATTTTTAGTTTTTATTGTTATTTTTTCTTAGTGAAAAGGAAAAATGTTGCTCTAAAAATAAAAATGTGGAAAAACATATTAGATGTTAATTTTGAGTGTTTTTGTCTGCATGAATATATTTATTATGGTTTGGTGAGTTATTTTGAGTTTAAATATTAGTAACTTAGGAAAGTAGCCATAAATCATAAAATTTTTTACTTCTTTAGTTATTTAGTGAAAATAAATCACCTGCCTTACGTTTCCTCAAGATTACTGAAATAAAAGGCCGAAAATTTTCTTTAGCAATGTCAGCCGCATCAATTTGACCAAAAAATTGAGTGGTAGCGTACATGGAGAATCGAAAAGTTCTGGGCCCCACCTCTTGTAATTTAACATGTACTGTACATTCCCATCAATCCTCTCACCAGAACTCTGGACTAGGCAGCGCTCTTAAATCATATGCACTTCCACGAAATCACGTCAAGCCACACTGCGCACACATGTGTAGCGCTAGGACATACGGCCTCCAGCAAAGTCACATATCGAGCATGTAGCAACAATACGTGCCAACCGTACAGACAGTTGTGCCACCTGTTGCGCGAAAAAAACCATGCTCTAAGTGACTGTCCAAACTCAGCTCTTTCTCCTATTAACGAGTTGTCCGGTTAAAAAGTTAAGTACATAATGCACATATATTCATAATGGTGGTGATATTATTTGATGGCATATTGCAAAGCAAACCAAGGAACATAACCTGGTGTGACTCCACTGTGTATGCAAAAGTATTTAGTGCAGGCTGTTTCTTTAATTCATAGGCGCTTTACACGGGCGTAAACCTCACGAAAATATAAGGCGAATGAAAACGTATTTACGATTTACTATCTCAAGTGCATCCCAAGAGCATAGTGCCCCTTTAAAGTATTTAACTGGGAATTACCATGACCTGTTTTTTACGGACAACGCATGTCACTTAGTTGAGTCGATATCGTGTAACATACAATGCTTACACGTGATCACGTATTACTCTAATGAGACACTGTCATGCGATACGATTCCGCCCACATTTCATACGCAACAAAAAATATTAATTGTCTAGGAAAATCTGATATCCATATTAAACTTTTAATCTCTTATTAACAATGTCGCAGCTTTTAAAGTTAACCATAGCACAAAATCACGATGTGGGTATTCACTATACTGAAATATTCTATGTCGATTTCAAGGTTGACTCATTTTCGCATAGCACTGTCCAGTCGGTGTGTTAAGGAAGGCAGTAACCGTATGAGTATGAGATTATCATGGTCAGGTGTTTGTCAGTCTACCCCTTTCCCCCGAATACGCATTGAAGATAGCAGTAATGTTGAACGGTTACGTAACTCTGAGTGGTGAGGGGACTAAATTATGAGGGATGGTTTTATGGGGAAGGTGGAGGAGACCCGTTGAATTTACTTCCGCAGGTTTAGCTAAGCGAAACGTGAGCACGAGATCTCTTACTCAGATCGTGTGGTAGGCGACCCCAAGATGCGTCATACTGAAGAAAGATGTTGCCGATCTGAAGTCTCGCATATACACTCACTTAGCCTTTTTTTAGGCCAGGGTAAGATTAATTCTACTACAGGCTACGAAGATAAAACAATTTCTTACGGACGAATTTGGCAAGGGAAAAATTTTCCGCAAGTTGCGTTGATGTCGGTTAAGGGGACTACGAACTTTACCGAGGTCAGTACCAACGATTCACGAATGTAACATCATTAAGAATAAGCCTTAGCCTATATGTGGGTTCACAATTGATAAGATAACAGTAAGCATAGAACATAGGTCGTTCGCATAAGAACTAATCTCTATGCATTCTTACCTACCGATTCACAACACCATAAACGTGGTCCTGTACATAGAGATATTGACGTAGGACATGGTAATATTTCATTTATTGTGCGTACGATAGGACAGCAACCAATCATTGCAAAGGATTTTGTGAGTGTTCACCCTGTTGGTTTAACCTCCAAAATAAACCAGAACAAAACAAAGCAAAAATAAGAAATGTTAATGTTAAAAACTATGCTTTTCTGTTGTAAATAATTTTTACGCGGCTCAGTTTATAGAAAATTTGTTTCTATATTTCTTATTATCTCCAAATACGATTCCACTTCAAATATGTTTCAATGGCCTTCGATTGGCTTGTATACAGCAAGGAACATTTCAGATGCGTCAATAATACAAGTGGCTAATCATAACAGGAATAATGCAATTGTGAACTAATCTTGCACAAGCCGTCTGGTCGTGACAAATTTCTACTTTAATGTTACATGTTATGTGCTTTAGTTTTTAAATTGTGAACCAACCTTAAGTCACGCGACTGGGAGGGGAGGAAGCAGGCTTTCCCTACTTTCCTCTCTTCGGCGTTGGTAAGGTTAATTCGTGAATCCTCGGTACCGACCTCGGCAAAGTTCGTAGCCCTCTTGATAATAGCGCAACAAGCAGCAGTATTTTTTCCTTGGCAAACCAATAACGTTTTGTTTTCCTAACCTGTAGTAGAATTAACCTTACCTAGGGACACACATTAAAAATAATGCAATAAACTTGTGCGAATTGCTGGCTTCAGGCCCACTCCTGATGCATGAACAAAACATGAAACGTTATTCAATTAACTTCATTTAACAGTACGTGCTGCTTTCATACAGATAACTTAATGATTACCACTGAAATGATGGGGGTACAACTTCTGGACGGAGAAAACGAACGTTTCTAGGAGCTAATTACTATTGGAACTAAACCAAGCATGAAAAGTCCAAGGGTGACACGAGAGCAGTCCTCCCGGGGGCCTATGCTCGAGTTCGTATGCGAATCGCACGCCTGACCGCTCGAAATCAGGGGCGTCATTTAGGGAGGCAGGGGGGGGGGGCAAATGCCCCCCCTAGATTTATAATTTTATATGTGTAAAATATATTTTTTATATTTTTTATTTAAATAATGCTAGCTTAAGTAAATAGAACTGGAGTTTTATTATTAAAGTTTCTAATTTATTCATGCTTAATTAATAAAAAAGATTCAACAAGGTCACTGTCGCCGAAAAAAAAAATCTTGCTCCCCCCCCCCCCCACCACCAAGAAAAACCTTAAACGACACCACTGCTCAAAATGCACTGTTGGTATGATTGAACATTCTGACGTCCTCGTACACGAGATTCGTATACGAAAATCTACACGTGTGGTGGCAGATGGCCGAATTGGGGATTTCGCGTACGAGAAGCCGTAAAAACCGAAGTTATGGAGCACGATATCAACAATTATATATATATATATATATATATATATATATATATATATATATATACATAAATTCTCGTCAATGTTTAAATAGAAACTCGCCCCTAATTAAGTTAGATGTTAAAAATGTTACTAAGCAGTTTTGTGATAGTTTGTTATTTTACAAAAAAATACACATGATGAACCACTAAAAAATACTGTATATATTAATTCTGAACAAGCTATTTAAAAACTAATATACTAACAATTTTTAAATAAAGCCACTGTCATTGCATGTTATGAGTCGTAAATTTTTGCGAGTGAATGAATCAAAAATTTTTGCCTTTTCAAAAACTCAATAAATTATTAATAAAAATACACTATAATACAGACAGCATTGTACCAAATAGGAACATCATAATAAGAATGGGTTATTAATCGTAGGAAAAGATAACCGTGTGCTAGGTTCCATTGTTGTATCTGCATACTCATGTATTTATTATACATTATTTGTGTATTAATATACGTTACGAACAGTTGTAACAGTGTAAAATAAAATTTAAACATTCGCTGTTGAATCACAAGAAGTTCAACAAGCAACAATATTACGAAAAATTGTTTTGTACAAGACATTTTCGATACTTTCAGTTTTCTTTGCTCACTATATACAAACCTAAAAATAAAAATCTCGTATAATTATGACGGCAGTTAAACAATTAATGAGAGTGGTTCATTATATATTAGTAAAATACTGGAACAAAAAAGTTCTACATGTAAACAGTAGGTATTTGGCCTCTTACATAAAATTCAACAAAATTTGCTCTTAATAAATTAAACTGCCATAAACTAACTAGTGAAATCACTACCATAACTGTATTTATATATGTTAAAACTATGTAACGTAAGCATTAGTTTCTTGAAGCTTTCGTTTCGTTAGCCTTACTCTAATATATTTTTTTATTTAACCCATATAGTAGGAAACAATAACTCTATGTCCAAAACATTTGTTAAATTTGTTTCAAAAATTTAATTTTGGTCTAAGAAAACGTGATATTTATTAATGTCATTTACCGGAGAAGCGCAGCTAAAAACTTATGACCCATTTGCATACACTGCATGAGCTGCTTCTGTCTCTGCAAACGAAAGATAAAGATTAGTTTCAATGCGTCTAAAACAGAATACAACGTAAAATAAATTAATTTTTCGCAAAGTTCATTTTCTAGTGTGAAATTATTAATGTATTTATTTAAATAAAAAAATTCATCTTTGGGGAGTTTCGAACCCGAAAATTTTTTTGTTAGTAAGTGAACATGCTACCGTATCACCACAGATTCTATATAAAATTTCGTCCGAAAATATGATATTCACTGTTTATAATGTGCAAATTTATTATTTTCAACTACTACATTTCCATTTGTGTTTGGTCGAGTTAGTCGCACTGAGATTGTTTGTGCTAATATTAAGATTCTTCTATCTTGCTGATTAACATTTTAAATCCCCTAGCTGTCACAGAAATTCATATTTTGTAATTCGAGATAGACATTCGAATAGCCGCCATCTTGTCTACCAACGGTACTCACTTCATACACTTATTTCGTATACAAGTTCAACAGTGGAGCATACCGGTTTTCAGATAGTCCAGTTCGTGTGCGAATCTGACCATTCGAAATAGCTCTTGCACGAACACTCGAGCAGTATTTTCCAGCATAGGCCCCCCGCACGTGTGCACTGTTTGGTTGTCAGGAGAAGACGTCTCCTGCCGAAACACGTTCAAACGAAATAAGATGAAGTGATGTTGGTGACAAAATTAATTTACTAGATGCGGTTAATAATTAAACGGTTTATGACACTAACAAATCTAAATTACCCTGTGAAATTAATAAAGTTGTAATGGCCTTAATTAAAATTAAATTAAATAAAACTGAGGCACTGCCGGCCTATCTTTTGTTGGCTAAACACGAATCTTTGAATACAAATTTTCTGTAATTAAATAGACTACATTTCTATAGTAAATATTTACCAAACCGTAATTTTGCCAGCTCGGAAAAGTCTATTCTCCCCCGAGGGGTGAAGGATGTAGGGTCGCACTGCACGTTTCCCGTTCTTAAACCCTGACGACGTGTAAGAGAAGCGGTGCGAATGCTTCGGCGCACCAACTTCCACTCGCCTTAGCTTATGTTCTGGGTACCCAGGCATATACACTAATTATTGGTGCGAATGTTGATTAGTATATTCTAACTATTTTACCTGATGCCAGAGTAGTATTTGATCTATTGCGGGAGAAATGGTCTGAGAAAGAAACGTGAACACATGGTTCACTGAAGGTATATATTAATATTCACTGATGTGGCCTCCACCTATGGACTGTAACGAACACTAATTGTCGTTCGGGATAAAGTGAGCACTAAAATGTTTACCTTTGAAAAATAACACTGGTCGTTACTACATGTAATTCAACAATAACTGTATTTGCGTGCTGCTTGTATAGTTGGCAGCGAAATTACGGAATATAGTACCTCTCATTTTCCTATTTATATACAACAATACAGAAATAAATCTATTCAAAATCGATGTAGTGGTATTTCACATAATTATGAACGTTTTTTTTATCAAACTTTATCAATTCATACTGACAGCAAAATTTATCTTATACGTGCAACCATCAAATAACGTATCCAAGGAGGTTGAACACGTCCTGTCGTTAACCGTTACGCGCGTGTAAATACGAGTTGGCCGAAAACAGAACTTCAGCAAGACTCTTTTGAGTGGTGACTTTATCCCGAACCGCCACCACGTGTCCTGCAGTCACTGCAGCTACCAAATGTTACGAGCCCACAATTCTTGCACTATATAATACAAAAACGTAATTCTACCACATAACATATTATCTAACTCAGAACACATACGTGGATGTTACCCTTAAAATGTAGTTACGCAATTGGTAAAAATGTTTTTTTAGGTAAATGCATGCTGTCAAGGGGCAAGCTGTATAGAAGTATATTACATCAGCAGTGCCACAAATGTACGATACGCAAGCTATTCCCGTACACGTTTGTGTAAAAATGTACGATAAAACATTAAATTATGAAAGTAGATTTAATTACATTCAAAACAATCAATATTTGTCCTTTAAATTCAGTACTTGAATTTCAGCCAAAACGCCAAACGCCAAGGAAAAATATACCAGTACATGAGTTTTAAATATACAAAAATGAAATAATATTAAATTAAACGTGCGCGCAGACGAGGTATGTGGTACAGCAGTTCCAGCAAATGAAAATACATTATGTGAACAATAACACGTGTTGGGTGACGTAGACAACCGAACCAATTAAATTAATATACAAAATATTAATTTTAACCCCAACACTATGGCTAGTTAACAAACTCTAACTGGCCATAAATATACTCTAGTAATGCATAATGAAAACTTTAAACAAGACATGTAAATATACTACTAAGCGGCCACATAACTTGCCTGTTAACCGAAAATTCTTATTGTTTTCAAAATTTTTATATTTGTAGGAGGTATGGTTTGTTTCGTAGACATTCGCCGTGACCATATTATACTGTAATGAAATTTTTTTACAATAGCACATCAAAGTCCATATTTGCATAAAATTATTTTTATGATTCAAAGGAAAACAAACTGACTTACCGAACTGAAAAAATCAACGCTGAATACGATGCTATAGGCTACATGGTAACGTATGTAACAAAAATACATATAAAAGCTTTTGAATTAAAAAATAAATTGGAAATTTAAAACCAAATGTTAGAAAATTCAAGAATTTTTTTAAAAATACAAAATATTAATTTTATTGTTTTATATAAGAGACATTGTTGCCTATATTTTGATTATTCACCGTGAATTTTATCAGTTCGGTAAGTCAGTTTGTTTTCCTTTAAAGCATAAAACCGTTTTAAGTAAATTTGGAATTTGACGCGTCATTATAAAAAAAATTACGAAAGCTAAACAACTTTCATCGCAGAAAAATATCGTCACAGTGTAATTCTACAAAACAAACGATGCCTCGTACAAACACAAAATGTTAAAAACAAATTTTTTCCGTAAAGCGCCCCCTTAATGCATTACGTCGGGGAGGCGGCATGGCCGCAACAGGGGAGGCCTGCTAACCTGAGATCTACCAAAGAGTATTCAAAATCGCCCACTCACACTCGCCTTATTCTTGGTGACACCGCAGTAACTTGATACAACCAGCCTGTCTTAAATAATGCCTACGTTAGGCTTCGTACTTCCGATGTCATCAAGCGGTAAAATGATAGTTTATAAACATCCTTGAAGTATAGAAACAACATCTACGCGGCACTAAAGCTTCGTAACGTGTGATTGCCACGTTAAAATGCTGCAAATGATAGACATAATTAAGGTTTGCGTGTTACTTAATTGTGCATACTATGACACATGCTGTACTGAATAAATTTAAGAAAAAACCTGTATACGTATTTATATACGTAGTCTCCACTAACCGTCATTTTGTAACAAAATTATCGATAAATGAATCAGTCTTTTTGTAAAGGACCTTATTCCAAAAACCTGACTTTTCAGGAAGTGAAAAATAAAAACATGTTTGTGACCATTTGATCAAGAGCAGCGCGCCACCATTAATCTGTGAAGTAATATATAATTTATGTAACACATTTTCACAGAATAAAGTTGTATATTGTCGATGTGTACAAGCCTACACAATTTATAAAATTTGGAGTAATGCCCTTTTTATAATGAATACATACATCATGCATTATTTTTAACAAAAGTAATCACTTTATCTTTAATGTAAAAATACAAATATTTGAAAAAACTCTTACTGATGGTCCCTTATAATCACAATTCATTATCTGTAACATATTGTGCTGGGTGTCATCTTAATACAATCACAACAATATAAAAACCCTTACTATACGTCATGATTCTGTATTTATCTGCTAACAATGCTTCATAAAAATTTTTGTGTTCATCTTGAACGTACTGCATCAAATTGGAAATGTCTTTCATTTTTTTGGCATTAATGGGCACAGGTTGTAAGTAGGCCTTCTCCAAGGTGAATGCAGCATGTGTAGTTGGAATGGCAAGATCGAAAGTGTCATGTACAAGACCTCCAATGAATGTGGACGCAACAATACCTCTGTGAACGCCACTGTGCTCGAAGTGCATGTATGAGACTGGCTGAAATGCAACATTTTAGTTGTTTGGGATGTGTCTTCCCCTGGATTCAAGTGACAGACCACCTCTCATGTAGTGTGTGGGCCACAACTTGGCGAAGTTGTAGTAATCTTCTGTTTCAACAAACTTGATTGTTATGTTTGATCTCTTTGTTGCATTGGCAATCATTTCACAATACTCCATAAAGCTATAAACTCTGTCTTCTTTCCTGATAGCTCTCTTCACCAAGGCAAACTTTCTGACACACGAATTGTACGAATGTCAACGAATTGGACAATACTGCTCTACCTTTACAAAACAGTTTGTGGCGACTTAAGCAGCATATAGACGGATGACACAGTGGTTCTTGTTTTGTCCGACACAGCCATCGGAAAATAAACGCAGTTCTGTAACATCCTCTGCAATTTATTCCTTTATGTAATCCAGTAGGAAGGAACACACTTTGTTCGCCCCTTTCTTAGCGAAGACCTCGTGGTAAACATACATGTGGGTATGTCTAGTTGACATATTATAAACACAAAACATGTTCACCCATAACTTTCGAAAAAGAAGACGTCCTGTATTGGCAGTTTAGGAAATGGTAAATTTTGCATTTAATCAAAGCACAGAACTATTACCTTACCATTCGTCTAGCATTCCTCCTCTGTATTTTTCATGACTCTAAAAAACTCCTGACTGCGACGTTTGTGAATAATTAATTCTGCAGCTGCAGTTCTTTTAGCAGCTTCATTTAGCATCGGGCTTCTCATATTTACAGTTAGTTTTTCACACTTCACACATGTATCGATTTGTGGTGGACCAAATTACAAAGTAAAATTATGCCGGAAGTACTTGGCATAGTACTTGTAAGTAATTCATGTCATACATATTCTGTACTGTCAGTTAAGAGAGTAGATATCGGTATTATCGCGTGGAGTGTCTTGAAATGTGCACTGGAAAGGATTGTTTGTGATCTTGAATAAGTTGAATCTGTCTAGGGTTCATTGCACGATTTTAATTTACAATCCCTCGCATATCTCTAAGACACTTGTTCGAGACCAGCAATGACTGCAAACGCCTGACTCTATTCACTGTTACTCCAAACAAACTAACGTACGCTGTACGGTACACTTTGCATCGTTCCTGATGTAATGGTATGAAGTATTCAAAGTTGTATGTCTGTGACCATTTCCTTGTAGATTTGTCTCCTGCTGTTGGACTCCTCCGTTGAACAGGCTTCGTCTGAATATAGCCACTTATAAAAACATCTTGTTAATTTTTTGTTTCTAATTCATTCATACGACTAAGAACGTTAATGCGGTCATCACCTGCCAGTTTTATAAAACTTTTGATGTGACATCTGAAATACAAAGAAAACAAATCAGACAAATTACATCCTTTGAATTAGCCTATGCGCTGAACATAACAACACGAGAATATTTACAATGTTGTAGCCAGAACATGTTTCATTCTCGCACAATGAGCTCTAGTATAACATAAGAAACGGAACTAGGGACACATATGTGCGAAAATGAATTTTATATGCGAATTTGTATGTTGTTACACGATTTTATAAAAAAACTAACTTATATCGCTATGAGCTTCTAATATTTGTAACGTTCTTTTAAGTTTGCTTACACTAGAAAGTAAACACTCCAATCTTGCCCATCTTATGCCCAACACTTTTATTGTCTTTGTACAAACAAATTTATTGTGTGCAGAGATTAGTTTATGCTTGCATGTATTATGAATAACCAATGCAAATAGTATATCGCAAAAGAACTGCGGTTGTTACAGAGTAAAAAAATTAAGTATCTTACATTTTCTTTGCACATATTTGGTGTTTGTAAAGCAATTAATTTGTATAACATTCCGAGATTAAATGTTTTGAGGTTATAAAACAAATGGTGTTATTTTATGTTAACTACAAAGTACCAAAATTTTGTGTGTTTTAAAATCATATTATTGATACTGTAACATACAAATAACACCAGTTACTCCATAAAACAACTTTAAACCTTTACCTAAATTAACTGTAAAAGTGCACGCATATATAGCAGATGTTACTAACCTGCAGTCCTCTCCTGTTTTGCGTGATAAACGTGTTTACTAAATTTAACTCTTGCATTCTTTACAAAATTCACTTTGTAATCGTCTTCATTTTCCACGCCTCGCTTGATGGGAACTACTGTGTACTCTGTTTCGTGTATGTCCATCCGGGACAAACACGACAATGGATGTAGATATTACATTACTTTGTATCACAGTAGAAACGGCACTATTCCAGGAATAAGGACCTTTTTACCGTGTTACTATATGGACCGGGTTTGGTTTTACTGTTTATATGGCTGTGAATAGTGCACTTTCAATGAAGAAATATGTATTTATCTCCATACGTTTGAATCTACGTCCTAACTTACTTTCGCCAAAAAATGGAATAAGGCCCTTTTCAAAATGACTGGTTCAAATGTATTTAAGTTATATCCCACATCGCCAAAAATTTTTCACCGATTTGTACCAAATCGGTATGACTGGTACATGAGTAGGTAGTGTTTACCTAATCTTCATTAACGTGAGTTTATTATATGAAAAATTAACAATTGTACAACGGTTTCGATTATTATGTACTGTCTCGCAAAAATTTAACTGCTTACTAACGATACGATTTCTTTATATTGTTGCTGATTGTACGCTGTCTTCCCAAACATTGTACCTACTTGATAGTCGTGGATCCTTATTACATTTTGTGCGAGTGATTGCTGCTGGTGATGTCCTGGTTTGAGTTAGCTCACTCTTAACGAGCTATTAAAGCCTACCTAACATATTTACAAGAATTTATGAACTTTATAGAAAGTGTTTAAATCGTCATTGAGGAGGTAAACCAAGTTACGCAGGTGTCTTACACTTTTTCGGGAATGTTATTTTATAAATGTGTCTTCTAACATAAATATTTTAATAACTTAATTAATGTAAAAATATTTATAATAAAATTTCATGGAAATACTTTTGTGTTATTTGTGGTTGGGTGATTTAGTAAACAATAACTATTAAAATAATGTTAAATTTATCAAGCCCCAAAATAAGAACATTTTGAGGTACGCCATAGATTCTATGATTTATTACATAGGAATAACATTTGATCTTTTGGTTTTTAAATTAGTTACAGTTACGTGTAAGTTTGTTCTTACTAATAGTTATAATAGTATTCTGGTCGTCAGTTTAGTGCAAGGACTGGGTAACTTAATTTTTTTATGTTTAAGTTAACTGCAGATGTGTACACTACCCTTGTGATTGTTCCTTTTGATGTGTACATATTTGTAAATGTGTTAATTAGGAGTATTTGTGTAGCACAAATATACAATTCAACAAATAACTATGCTTACGAAAAAAGCAATTTTCAATGTTATAGTT
Source organism: Medauroidea extradentata (assembly GCA_003012365.1). Lineage (NCBI taxonomy): Eukaryota > Metazoa > Arthropoda > Insecta > Phasmatodea > Phasmatidae > Medauroidea > Medauroidea extradentata. Next base: position 6,190 of record PNEQ01036583.1, on the reverse strand, counting down.
GTATATCTCCAGCTACCTAGTTACCTAGTTGTGCCGACGAGAATCTAACACAATTTACGTTGTTATCCTTGGATAGAAACATTTCAATATTTCTTAAATTGTAACGTGTTTCATATTAAGTTATATACAAAGGCAAATTGACATTTAATTAATACTATTCAAAAATTTTCAATTTTATATATATATATATATATGTTACGAAATGCAATGCTAACCGCATAAAAGCTTAATTTTGTCTTGAGTGGCAGAGGCATTTGCTCAGTATAATTATATTTAGGTTTCTTAATTATAATGAAAATTGTTTATCGATAACTGAAAATTATGATGATTGTAGTGTTTTGTAAATATACTTTTTACATCGCCATAAACGATTTAGATCAAACGTTTCTTCCCGAAACAAAAATATTTTAACGGCAGTTCATCTGAGCTCCATTTTTTTAAAATTAATCAGGGTCGCCATCCGTAGAAAAATATTGAACGGGTGAGTCTAAGATTGACATATATAATTTATTCGAAAGGTTACACCACAGTCTGAGACTTATTATTTAACACTATGTATTAAATTTCTAAAAACGTTGTCTCTTCGAAACTATAATCTATAGCAGATGTGGAAGAGATAAAAGTTATGTCCGCAGCCGTACGGCAAGTTTTATTGTTTTTTCTTTGCAGAAGATGGTGCCCTGTTGACGTCTCCGACTCGTGAGAAACTTGAACCTGTGATGCCTCGCCCTAAGGAAGACGAAACTCCTCGAAGTCCGAAGCGAGCCAGTCCTAAGAGCAGCCCAAGTTCCAGTCAGTAATACACATCATATTTGACTTTGTACAATATAGATATCACGCTAGAGCAAGTAACACGACGATTTCGTTACTAAATGAAGGTTCTAGACGTTATGTGCCAAGAGTGATTGTTTTTTTTGCTAAACATGTCTGTAAAATGTTATATTTGATTTAAAACTATTGTTTATTCCCATTCGATGAACGGAACCAAACAAATATTCAATAAATGTAATTAGTAAGAAGGAAATAGTGTAGTTCCTGTAAGCATTATTTTAATCGATTGCCGCAGAAAATGTCTTATACAATTTTTGTCTTTTACTTCTTAGTATGAATTCGTGTTCTGCATTGATAGTTACAAAAATTATTTTGTATTTACCACAATAACTTGGCTGTATGAATCGTATCTAAATATTTATTTCATGGCATTTTCAAAATAACTCAGTCATTGATAATGAATATGTTAAGTATTATATCAATCAAGCGCCGATCGCTTACTTGGAATTCAGTGCTATGTATATTAAGTCTTAATTTATAATTTTACACGGTCTTGTTTGATTATGATAAATGTAATGATAATTATGTTTACTGTGAATTGGATGTTTGTTATATTTGAGCTGTGTCCGAGTTATTGGTGTTGTAAAAGGTTAGTCCGGTGGATAGTTTGGCCTACAATTTCATACTCGCTACAAGCTTATTGAATTTTTAGCAAGTTTGCTACAGGTTACAGTAACTTCATATAAATGAAACCATATCGCAGCTTCGTAAGTTAACCATAAGTTAATCGTAACACAAAATTACCTATCTGGCGTTCACAATACTGTAATTTTCTATGTCTATTTGCATTTTATGTTGCTGGTTACAAAAAAAAACTGATACGATTTTATGTACTTAGAAATGGTTAAATATTATTATTTTGTACGGCTGCAGGATTGAATCCCGAGAAAATATCTAGTTAGTTACCAAATTTCCTAGTTGGCACGTAAGCACTAAAAAAGTATTAATGTAGTAAGCGTATAACATATAATACATCACAAAACTTAGATTATACTATGCAGGCTTGCGAAGTAAACTATCCACAAGCTTGCACTGTTGTCTTGAATATCAAGGCAAGCATTAATTAATCTTACAAAGTAATTTTATAGCAAGATTTTTTAGTCAAAACTAGTTTACTTCCTGGAAGCTTACTGCAAGCATTATGGCTTAGAATTTAATACTTGCTGCAATATTATTGAAATATTTTCGTTAAGTTCTTCCTGCCATCTGAGCAGAAATCGTTGCAGTGACGTAAGTTGTAATGACGAGTAATCTTAAACGATTTAATTTTTGTTTTTAACTTTGTTTAGTTTACTTGAACCGCGCTATTAAAAGTATTCTGTCCTAAAACAAAGAAGTTAAAAAAGTATATTCTAAGATGTCAAAAAAATGTATCAATACGTCCTCGATTTTATATGTAAAGGCTTAACTTCATATATCTCAAGCTCAAGTCTATTTCAATCTTCTCTAAATGTAAAAGTCGAAGGAAAAGAGACATAATAATACAGCATATGCCATGAATAGAGGCCTGGTGACTCGTGTTGTCCAATTGTTTACACATATTTTGAGGAGAGAATATTTATGCAACATATAATCATTGTTTGCGTGTGCTTGCGCTTGAACGTGTGTGGATATCATTGATTTAAAATTAGTAAATTAATGGTAAATTTTTCTCATGCATCACACAAATAGACTTGCTGTAATTATTCTTTAAGGATTTGGAGAGAGAGTATTATTTATGGGTATACTAGGAGTTGTGGAAGTACGCATTTAAAAGTTGATATACTCTATATCCACTCTTCTTTTCTGGGAATGAGTACATTTCATCTGACAATATGCGAGCGAAAAGGTTTATGTCTGATATATTCTGGTAAAATATTTCAGAGAATCGTTCACCCAAGAGGCAGTCACGGCTTTCTTCGTCTGCTCCATCTGCTATGACCCACCATCCTAGTGCAGCTCAGCAGAATGGCGGGGTTCACGTGGAACGTCGCCCGAGACCGAGTAAGTACATTCATGTACAAAAAATGACCGCACCTGTGGATCAGAAAATATCCGAGCTCATTCAGGTAGCTTCAGCTGGGAGTTTCACATAGTTAGAACGTTTTTGTGCGTTAGGTACTGAGGTAACGTGATATTAATTAAAATTGCGGAGCAATAATAGAATACAAAATAACATACGATAAAATTGCCGTTAGCTAAAATGTATTGTGATTGTCTGTTATTTGATTAAAGTACTTAAAGACGTTTGTACGAAAAAACCATAAGCATGGGTTTTGCTTAGAGCATGCACATAATGTAAATTTTACGTCGTAATCTACCAAATAACAGAAATGTAAAAATTACAACGCAAATGGAAAAATTAAAATAAATTATTATTCTGATTTAGCATGTCACATCATTTAAAAATTATGATGCATCACACAATAACTATATCTGAAAATCTTGAAAAATTCCATCGGACTTTTAATTTACTCCTTCAGTAATTGAAGAACAACTTAACCATACGATGCATGCAGTTCACTATATTTAAAATCATCATATCATTTGTAAAAAGTTATGCATTATTATCATGTTTAATCTTAGTTAACAATTTTCAACTCATCATCACTCGTACAGTAGTTCTGAACATTGTGAAGAAACCCGCCATCTGCATGTTCTATGATTTATACAACAAGTATACTTACTATTCAGACCTCTAGAATATCTCAACCAAAATCGTCAGAATGTTCTCAACATAAACCATCTGCAACAGTTTTCACTTTTGACTTCACATTTAAGGTCATGCTCTCTTTGTTTGTGCTACTATTGATATAAATGTTTTTTTTTAATCTTAAACGAGAGCATATATAAAAAATTCGTTTTGTAGTTTTGTTTAAAATGGTTTTTGCCGTGATAGCTATTTTTTCCCAACACAAGAAATTATGTAGTTTCGAATCAAAAGTTGTTAACTACATAGGATGTCTTTAATTATTTAGTTAGCTAAAACCATAATATTTACCGCCTTGAAAAATCAGGAAACATGGTAAAGACGATTTAAAACAAAACTGCAAGAAATATTTTTGATATTACCTCTCCCTTAGGAGTAAAAAATTAATATCGCTAAAAAAGTAGCAACAAAAGAGCATGTCCTTAACGCCAATTCATTTTGTCGTCGACTTATCATCACATCTCGACTGATCGTCCCAGCCTTCATCTCGTCTTAATGTTTTAGATTCATATTTACATCCACTATCACAATATAATCTATATCTTATATCATCGGCGAAAGTGCTGCTACGACCATCATTTAAGATTGTGCTACTTGTCAGCCATTTTAACCATCCTCTTTAATGCTACTGTGATGGTTGAGATATTTGCCACATCATGATATTGGGTATCGTTGACGTTATCCTTATGATATTATTCCATTTCAACAATCACACCGATTTTTTAACGCTTGCATTTTATATCTTACTGTAATTTTTTAATTCTTCTTTTTGCATTGCAAAAAATACAATTATATAGCGGATGAACAATATTAAGTTTTTACTACAATTTAATATATCCAGGGTCTAGTTTAATATTCAACATTTAAAATTTTAATACAGTACTATTTTTTAGAAAACTTGTTGCTAGTCACTTAATGCGGGAGTCTGGCGTGTCGTGATATTCTCAGTGAATGCAATAGTCACTGTAGGAGTCAATCTTCGCAGCAGTTAGAAGTGTTCGTAGTGTTGTTTGTGTACAATGTTTTGCCGTTTGAATGTGTTCAAATCTAGTAAATATATTATACCGAGTACATTGAGTAGGTACCTACTACTTGCATACCTTTTCCTATTTCCAACCATCTGGAAATATGAATTTCTATTCCAAAACTGCAGCAAGACATTCAGTAAGAGTTACGTTATCATATGACATTACACACACACATATATAGGTCTAATATATAACATGATTTGCCGGTAAGTAATTAAATTTTAAGTTAATAAATTTGAAATGCACTGTTTGCATGATTTTACAGTAATATATGACAGGTGCTGAATTTACCTTACAACTGTATTTTCACTGTCTGTTTCTTCGCAAAATGTGTACGTATTCTCAACCATATTTTACTTATTATAGGTCGCTTAGGCCTATGTACAAGGCTCAATAGGTTTATAAACAATGCGAGTGATATTCAAGTCACTTAATGTTACGTACATACTTGCTAAACTGACATGGGAAAACGACGAAGCCAATAATTAGAGAGGATAATACATCGCAGAATTGTTTTGTGCCAACATACCCTTGAAAACTCTGTAGTTAATTACAACACATATGATTAGGTGATGTACGTCTAACACGACGCAGCTGTTTGCAAACTTATAATATGCATCAAATATTACAACAGCGAGATTCTTGTTGGATCAGCCAGATAGGGCAACAGCTCCACATTAAAGAGAAAGCCAGTCATCTTCTGGTAAACTAAACGTGTGTTGAAATCCAGCAAACAGTCAAGTTTTCCCGCGATATAGCCTATCATCCTCTCTATCTATAGCTGTGTGGAACAATGTGTTAGATGATACTGTCAAGAAGGAAACTTATAGTAAAAATATTGGGTCTGGTGAAGTTGAAGGCGATGATAGGTCTCCTACAGAGAAAAATAAAAGTGATATACTTGCCGAAAAGAAAGGTGTTGGATACAGTGCTGAAGAATATAAGATCAGTAATATCAACAATCTTTTGACTATTTCTACTGAACCTTCAGTGATAACAGTTTGAAAATAAAGGGGAAAACCGGCATATAAGTTATGCTTCGAATTCTCCGATGACATTTATGAGCTGGGCTCGATTATTATATCGTTTCGCAAATGGCAAATATTTCCAAACGTTTTAAATATACTCAATGAGCCATTTTTTGTATTGTTTATGAAACGCCTATTAACGAGACGATGGGAGAGAAACCCCATTCGAAGAGGTGTACGACAAGAATAAGGCGTGATTTAACAATAAAATCAAACTCTGAGGTGATGTGACGAAGTGACGATACGAGACGATGATACAGGTTGTCAATATTCATATAGCCATGGATATAAATATGGATACTGATATTTAATGACAAGACTACAAGCTGAATATTTGCCGAGATAGCAAGGCGATGATGTCATGGGATTAACGTTACGACAGGATTAATTAATTTTCGTAATTTCCTACGATGAAAATGTAGATATTTTACACCCCGCATCCATTCTTATTTTTTGCAGAAACCTCCGCGGGCGCATGCACAACTCACCAAAGTTTCATCGTAATCGGCTTAGTAGTATAGGAACGCATACAAGACGAAACAACAAAGTAATCGGGTTAGTAGTATAGGAACGCATAGAAGACGAAACAACAAAGTAATCGGGTTAGTAGTATA